>PVKB01003876.1:20000-172384 GCA_004027205.1 Ctenodactylus gundi | reverse complement strand
TATCCAGCCTTAAAACTCAGGGAGTCTCTCTTTTAGAAATAAAATGAACTTATGACTTTAAGACATCAAATGCAATACTGCTGTACTTCTGCTGGGACGGAATGCCTCCCCTGTGGATGTCTCCCCTGATCCCGTCAGAGGGAAACAGCTCATTTTCTAGGGTAATGATGCCCTGTGAAGCAACCAGACTGGCCACAAACCGTCTCAGGAAAAATAACAGCCTGAATTTCTTAGAGGATGCATCAGCATTCAAACAAAGGTCTGGAAGTTGGCAACCACTCGCTCTTAAACTTTAATTTGACATTTTTTTTCTTTTAAGGAAAGTCAAATGCAAGAAAACGCTACCTGGCACAGAGCTAGTCTTAAGAATGCCAACTCAAGATGCTGCTGACCTTGTGGCATGCTTAGTTTACTTTCCTCTCAGGTCTATACCCTGCTCATGGAAAATCCACCTCAACCATGTAATCTGTGTAGTCAGGTGTGATGGAATCCCAGCACTCTGGGAGGCTGAAGCAGGAGGTTCCCAGATCCAAGCCCAGGCTGGGCCATTTAGCAACTTAAAAAGACCCTGTCTCAAGAATAAAAGAGGCAGTGCTGAAGTAGTAGCTCAGTGTAAAGGCTCTGGGTTCAATTCCCAGTACTGTGAAAAAAAAAAAAAAAAAATTTCCCGTGGCCCCCTAGCCCATGGATCAGCCGTCCTAAAATTGTGTGGGATATCGTCCAAGCACATCTGACTATCTTCATGTTCCCTCCCACCCACCACCCAGCACAGCCTCTGCCTTCCTCCACTCCATCTCGGCTTCGGCTACTTCCCTGCCCACCCACCTTGCCACTTGACAACACAGCCAATGGTGAAACCGTCTTCCCAGCTCAGCCCTCCTTGGGCTCACACCAGCTCTCTCTCAGCTCCTGGAAAAGCCTGAAACTGAAACTATTCTCAGATCGGAACACAGTGAACTCATTTCCTGCCCCTGGTCCCCCTGGTCTGACCACAGAGCATCTTTGCTGCTTGAGGACTCCAAACCCAGCTTTGGAAAACCAACACAGCTTCCCAGTGCCCTCCTAGAACTGAATGCTTTCTTCATGACTAGGGAATCATGGAATTACAGGAGGAAGCAAGAGCTCTTGACACCGTGGGTTCTGCTGCTTCTCTTTAATTTGTCCAAGTCAATTTAAATTCATTGTGGAGTTGAAGTTTACCACCCAGTGTTCAAAACTCACTGTCCAGAATGCATTCATATTGGATTTCTTTTTTCTAGTACTAGGGGTTGACCTAGGGTCTCGGGCACGCGAGGCAAGCACTGTCACTAAGCTACATTCCCAGCCCTTGGTAATTTTTATCTTGCAACAGCATCTCACTAAGTTGTCAAGCCTGGCATCAAACTTGTCATCCTCCTGCCTTGGCCTTCTTAGTAGTGGGATTATAGTCCTGTGCCACCAACCCAACTAAATTTGATTTTTTTTTTTTAAAGACAGGATCTCACTCTTTAGTCCAGGCTGGTCCTGAACTCACTAATGTAGTCCACACTGGCCTGGAACTCACAGCAACCTTCCTGTCTCAGCCTCCTGAGTGTTAGGATTACAGACATGTGCCACCATGTGCAGCTAATTTTTATGTGGTGCTAGGGAATTAAACTCAGGGCCTCATGTAAGACAGGCACTTTAAACGCTAAGCTATACTCCCCCACCCCCAATATTGACATAGGATCTCGCTCTGTAGTTCAGGCTGGTCCTGAATTCACTAGGTAGCCAGGCCGGCACCGAAATTCTGGTAATACTTCTCCCTCAGCCTCCTGAATGCTGGGATTGCAGTCATGTGCTACCACTCCCAGTTCATGCGATGTTGGGGAATCAAATCTACGTTCTTGCACTTGCTAGGCAGGCACTCTAACCCCTGAGCCATGCTCCCAGCCCGTTGGAGGCATTCCTAATCAGAGTTCCTTTCCCCAGCAAGCTTGCTCTCTCCAGAGACTTCCGTAGCATCATAGCATCGTTTCGAAGGCACCTGAGATTGTTATGCTACACTTTTCCCCACATTCTGAAGTCCTTGACTTTTGTGTTTGGCACAAGAAAAAAAGCTATGATCAATAAATACGTCAGCTGATGACAATCTTTCAAAGAACTATAAATTTGGGAGGGATCCTTCTCCACATTTTAGTATCTTACTGTCGCCCCTGCCCCTCAGCACGGCTGTGGGTTCTTTCCCCTTGCTGAGGTGCGGTACGCAAGGATTCCACCACTGGCAAACGCAAGGCAGCAAGAGTAGGCGCAATGGCTCAGCAAGCCGGAGGCCAAAGAGGAATTACTGCACTTATCTGCCATTTATTCATCCATTTGACAAAGTTTACCAAGGGTCTCATGCATTCTTCCAAACACCCTGCAGGGCCAGCAGGGTGGATGAGGGTCCCACAGGCTCCAACAGGGAACGCCATTCTCAGAAATGTCTTCTGAGCAGGAGCTAATGTTCACTGTAGCAAACACCTGACAAACGCTCAACCCTCCGCGGCGGGCGACCTGTGTCTTCTGTCCCGGGGCTTGGACCCTACCCCGTAGGGCTGTGGGTCGCTCCAGGGAGCATCGCTGCTGCCAGTGTGGGCAGAGCGAAGTGTGAGCTGCCACGCAGATGAGGCTGCGCCCCGGCCCACTAGTGAGTGGACGCTGCGTGCAGAGCTGCTGGGCGCTCCTGAGTCTCTTCAACGGGAAAGGGACGGGTCAGGTCAGATTTGAGCTGCCTTCCAGCTACAAAATTCCATCTCTTTGTATCCTCCTATCACTGAACCGACACGGACCTCTAGGGGCCTCTTCTTCATCTTCCGCTCTCCAGGCAAAACCGCAAAGACAAATGAAACTTGTTCCTGTTTCCAAAGACCTTCAGGGAGGCCATTCCCTTCTGCCCTCTGAGTCACTCGTCTTGCCGCTCACATCCCATCTGGAGCGTCCTACTCAGATCTGACTTGAGTCCTTCCTCCGCAGTTTAAATTCACTTGCCTCTGGTTCTGTTTCTAGGTGCAGGGAGAGCCGAGAAGAGTGAATCACTGCATTGTGAGCAGCGAGCCTCGGGGGACTGAATGCTTGCTGCAGGCATTACAGGAGGGGACAGTGCTGCTCAGCTACCAAGTCACAAGGGCATGCCGGAAGCAGACCACACTGCCCGCATTGCTGCCCAGTTCCCGCCGTACCTGGGCAAGGGTATTATAAGATCCAGAAAACCTGGCCTTCTTCTGATGTCACATGTTGGGTACTCTCAGCGGTCACAGGGTCAGAAAGGGATGCTCTGGGGACAGATCAAGAACCCCAGGAGATAGCAGTCACCTAATGAATTCTCGCTTAGCTCAAGGGCCCCTCCTCCAGGAAGCCTTCCCTGCTCCACCTCCTCTAGTTGCCACAAGCCCATTTCTTCAGGGTTCCGTTGTGTGTGCGTGTGTGTTTGTGCACACACACGGTACTGAGGATTGAATCTAGAACCTTTGCATTGAGCTATATCCCCAGCCCACTTTCTAGTTTTGATATTGAGACAGGGTCTTGCTAAGTTCCCAAGTTGCCCAGGCTGGGCTCAAACTTGAGGTCCTCCTCACTCAGGCTCCAGAGTGCTGGATTACAGGCCTGTGCCAGCAGGCCTGGCTTCTCTGTGCTTCATCTCCTTCTAGGCTTTTCCTCGCTGGCACTGGGGATAGAACCCAGGGCTAGGCAAGTGCTCAATCACCGAGCTACCACCTTAGCTTGACTACATCAACGTATGGCACTGCTTGCATGGCAACTGGAACACTGGGCTCATGTGTCATACTGGACTGTAGGACTCCCGAGGGCAGAGCTGCGCGGTGGGTGTTGACCTTTGTACCCATCCACAGCAGTGTCTTGCATTTGGTTCTTCGCAAACTATCGAGTTGAAAGCTTCAGGCCCGTTCCAGCGAGTCCCAGCCACTGCACTGACAGCCCTGCAGCACAGCACGGCCGAGGCAGGAGGATTGCTGAGCACAGCCTGCTCCGCCCGCCCTAGATGAGAATGCCTTGAAAGGTGCAAGCCTGCAGCCGGGCTCCTTGACTTCTGCTCCTAGCTCTGCCACTAGCAACGTGATCTCGGGCAAGTTATTAAACCGACTGATGTTTCCTATCTCTCTCTTCCTTCATCTGAAAACAGATAATACCACACAGGATCTTTTGAGGATTAAGCACGAACACCATCCCAAGCGGTCTCAGGTCTCACTTCTCAGTGCGTGTGGGAAGGGTGGTTCCCCAGGCCCGCGCCCTCACAGGAGCCCCTGTCCCGGTTTCCATTCCTGGCTGCCTGGGGGTTGCCGGGGACTGGGGGGGTGGGGGTGGGGGTGGGGGCGGGGGGGGTGCCTCACTTTACAGCCTGAAATGCTGTCCATCCAGACCAAGGAGGGCATTAACACAGAAAACCATTCAACCCCACTGCACCCTGTCCAGCCTACAGGGCAAACTCTTCAAGGAAAGGAGGAAGAGCCATTCCTCAGCAGGCTGCCCCCACCCGGGCTTCGCTGTCCCCTGCCTCATTCAGCGCTGCCCCTCCACTTCCACTGTTGTGCTCAAGAGCCTGGTGCCCCACGCTACCCGAGGCCGGCTCCGGCCACTACCAAAGTTTTCCTCACTAACAAGCCTTGGCACTTTCACATCCGTGTGCAAACATAATAACAATAATGCCTGCCAAAGGGTCAGAGGAGCGTTGCTCTTTGTCTAACATGCATCTTAGGTTGTTTCCTTTGAGAAAGGGTCTGACTCTAGCCCAGGCTGTTCTGAACTCACTATGGAGCCCAGGCTGCCCCTGGACTCAAAGTAATCCCCCTGCCTCAGCCTCCCCAGCGCTGGGATTACAGGCGTGTGCCACCATACCCTGCTTTATATAGTGCTGGGGAATTAACCCGGGGCCTTGAGCTGGTGAGGCAAGTGCTGTAACCGCTGTGCCATCCCTCCGGCCCCACATTAGGGCTTCTAAACATGTCACACAGAAGCACTTATATGGTCAGAGAGTAAGATAGCCACCTGGGATTCCACCTGGGGGTACCTAACTTCAGATATGGATTGTGCTATTTTGTTTTGAGACAGTTTATCCTGTAGTTCGGGCTGGTCCTGAACTCACTATGGAGCGCAGGCTCCATAGTAATCCTCCTGCCTCAGCCTCCCAAGTGCTGGGATCACAGGTGTGTGCCACCATGCTCAGCTAATATTTCCGGGGTGCTGGGAGCTCTCACCAAGAGCCTCGTGCATACTAGGGGAGTGCTCTAACCGTCGCACCACGCCCCGGCTCCTAAATTCAGATTCTATGCGCAAAACCACTAAGCCATAAGGCTGGAGATGCAGCTCAGAGGCAAAGCATGTGCTTAGCAAGCATGAGACCCTGAGTTCAATCTCCAGCACCACTAAAAACAATAAACTCACTAAGGAACTAGGTATGGTGGCACATGCCTATAATCCAGGCACTCCAGAAAACTAAGGTAGGACAATTGTAAATTCAAGGCCAGCCTAACTACACAGCAAGATCTTGTCAAAAAAAGAAAAAAAGAAAAAGAAAACCACTAAGCCCTAAAGGAAATGGGCCAAAAATAGATTGTTTCCTCAGGATGGAGGTTAGATGAGTGGATCTGGAAGTCTTTTGGTCTTTTATCCCTCCCAGACATCCTTGAAGCCAGGATAGTGACACACCTCTGTGATCTAGCATTCAGAAGTCTGGGGCAGGAAAACTGTAAGTTCAGGGCTAACCTGAGCAATGAGGATCCTGTTTCAAAAACCAAAAACTCCCACCTCACCGACTCCCACCTCTCAGTACTGCCGTAATAGAAGTACAGGGGTCACGTCTTACGAGAATGGGGTTAGGCTGCACTTGTTGTTATCACTGTCATCACATTTATCATTTATGTGTGTTTTTTTTTCCACTTACGTGTGTTTTAAAGATAAGCATTTAACTAGGCCTGGTGACACAGGCCTGGAATTTCAGCACTCTGAGAGGCTGAGGCAGGAGGATTGTTAAGATCAATCCCAGCCTAGGTAACTAAATAAGAAACTTCTCAAAATGAAAACTTAAAAATGGCCCGGGGATGTAGCTTAGTGAGAAAGCCCTGGGTTCCATCTCCAGCAAAATTTTAAAAAGCACTTTGGCTGCCTTATTAGGAGTCCTGAGCTCACTATGTAGCAAGGCTGGCCTCCAACTCCTGGCAATCCTCCAGCCTCAGGACAGAGCAGAGGTATTCCTGAGAGTCTGGAAGCGCTGGGGTGGAGGAGGGGTCAGAGAAGCACCAAGCAGTGGCAGTCAGAACCACAGAAGACAAGTCCCGGCTACTGGGGAGTGTGAATCCTCAGTCACTCTTGAGTCCACTTACATGACACCCAGCTGTCTCCTGGGTGCAAGTCAGAGACTGGCATCAGGGTCTGCCGGGCCCTGTAAGACTCTTCCCAGAAGTAGAGGAGCCAGCAAACCAGAGGCACCACGTCCTCCAGGTCATCTCGAGGGTCAGAGGTGACTCCCACCTGAGGATCAGCTTCCGATGCCCAAGGCTGGGGCAAACTCCCAGCTCTGTTGCTTAGCGCCAGTGCAGAGCAAGTGCTGGAAACTGAAGGAAGGCACAGGCGAGTGGTGCCACGTGCCAAATACTGTGCTCCTTACTTCCCAAGAAAACTCCCTTGTGCTGCTACTGTCTGGGAGGTCTTGAGCCTACAGAGGATTTCTCAATGCCAAGGTGGAGTGTCACACATGGCAGACCCTTCCGAGGCTCTTCGGGATCCCTAGCAAGTGCATATGCCACAAACACCTGCACAGAAGGCCAGGGCCCAGTGGGCTGTGGGAAAGAAGGAAAAGGCAGCCATGCCTTCCTGGGTGGCACCAGGGACATAGACCGCCAGCCCCTCTGCCACCTGTCAGAGTCCCATGGGAACAAAAGAACCTACAATACCCAGATTTTATTCACAGACAATTCCAGCTCCTGGAGACATCTTTCACACTCGATATTCTCCGCTTAGAACCCTCAGCTGCATTTTCCAAAAACAAATGGGGGCTCCTAAAGTGCCTGTCTCCTAGAACTCAGCTAAAATCCCAGAAAACCCATCGCCTTGTAGTTTTACGATTTTCCTTTAGTTCAATCGTCCTAAGGCCCAGCCCAGTGTCCACAGCCTCTCCACAAATTCAGCTCCCAGAGACGACAGCTGCCCCATCCTCAGTTAGCTGCAGGGAGCGGGGCGCTGGGCCAGGGCTTTCAGGTTGCCGTAGCCAACGTTGCCTAGGAAGGCCATGAGAGAAGAACTCACAAGAGTTCTATTCTTTATTTTCCCTCGGAATTTTCCCTTGACTTGCCACAAAGAAGAGAACTAGTTCGGAACGGCCTAGACCAGCAACTCCACAGCAAGACTCTTAACTGAGGTCTTAGTTCCAAGCAATTATATCATCCGTCTGATATTGACGACAAGTGTGTCCCTGCACATGTGCATGTATGCCAGGTAGGCAAGTAGAACTTCCACCAGATTCTCCAAAGGGCTCGTGGCCACAACGCCTGGCCTAACCTCCGCTTCTCACCAGCACATCACCATCCCTGGGCTACCCTGGCTATCCAGGGTCTCCTCTCTACCCGAGGATGCGCTTAGGTCTGTCCACCAGCCTCCTGCCATTTCCAGTGGCCGAAAGAAGACACGGGGTTTCAAGTGCAGCCCTCCCGCACACATGCTCTGGCTTCCTGGTGGCCCAGGCCAGGTTTCTTCCAGCAGCACCTCTCCATCCCAGAGATGTGAACCTCCTTCCTGTCAAATGGAGGTCCCAGCTTCACACTGCATCCAACAGGAGCCAAACCGTGCAATGAAATGACCTCTTCCGTAAAAAGGAGCTCCCAGTGTCCCTCACCTCCTTCAGACAGCCTGGCTAACTCCACCAAGCTAAAATGGAAAGGGATGAAAGGCCCAGACATTTCCCCAGTCCTTCTCCCAGGGCCAGGGGCTCCGGGTGCTGCTGCAAGATGCCGAGGGGGAAAGGCTTATTCTTGCAGCTTCAAGATGCTGCAGGAGGAGCAGGGGAGTGTCAGACAGGAAGTGTTACTGATATGCTCAGTTAGCCCCCTCCCTCCGTCTCCACTCCCATCAAGAAAAGGCGGGGCTGCAGGAATGGCACAGCAAAGCGCTTGCCTTGTCAGCCCAAGCCCCACAGCTTGACATAAAGCGGGCGTGGTGGCGCTTGCCTGTAATCTCAGCACTTGGGAGGCTGAGGCAGGAGAATTGCCTTGAGTTCACAACCAGCCTGGGCTACAGAGGAAGACCTTGTCTCAAGATTGAGAGAGAGAGAGAGAGAGAGAGAATTGCAGCCAGGTATGGTAGTGAAGGCCTGTAAACCCAAAACTCTGGGAAACTGAGGCAGGAGGATTGCAAGCTCCAGTCCAGCCTGGGAAATTCAGTGATTTAGCGAGACCTTGTCTCCAATATTTAAAAAATAAAAAAAGCTTGAAGATGTAGCTCAGTGCAAAGACCCTGAGTTCAATCTTCAGTAGTGAAAAAGGCTTAGGGGGGAGGGAAGCACCTAAGACCTCCCTCAACCTAAAACAAATTCCTTCCCAAAAATTTATTATCAGAATAAATTTATTGGAGTTAAAACTTTTTTTAAGGGGCAAAGAAATGGTGAAGTCAGTGCTGGCTGTAGACAAAGCGCAACCGAAAATAAAGAGAGGCGAGCACCAGCCCCCGGAGCTGAGCGCCGGGACGCGAACCGGAGGCGGGAGGGCAGGGGCGGGGACAGCGCGTTCGGAACTTTCCCTCGCGGGTCGCCAGGAGATGCAGCTCCCAGGGGAGCGGGCGCGACCCGGACGGGCTGAGCCGACCCGCGACAGGGGCGGGAGCCGGAAGCAAGCGTCCCTCCCCCTGAAAGGCGACCTGCCCCGGCCCGCGCCCCGCCCGCCGTCGCCGCCCAGCTGCGCCCCCGGGCCGGGCCCGCGGGGAGGGCGCCCGCACCCCGGGGCGGCGGGAGCGCGGCCTGGGCGGCGCCGGCTCCTCCGCGCGGCCTCGGGCCCCTTCCCCGCGCCGGCCGGCCGGCGACCACCCCCGGCGCGCGCGCTCCGCTCGGGGCCCCGCGCCCCGGGCCCGGCGGGAGGTGGGGGGCTCGGGGTGGGGGGCGGCGCAGGCCGGGACCTAACTCGCGACGGCCCGGCCCTCGGCGGCTCCGGCGCGGGGTCCCGCGGAGGTGGCCGGGCCGGCCGGGCGCCGGCGGAGGAGGATCTTACCAGCAGCCACCACGCGCGTCCGCTGCCCGCGGCCGGTGGGCCGGGCTGGCCGCGCGGGGCGGGGGCGGCGGCGGCGGCGCGGGGCGCGAGGAGGCGGGGAATGGCAGGCGCGGCCGGCTTCCTAGCGGCGGGCGGCGAGAAATGCAGCTGTCCCCGCGCGGCCGGCGGCAGGGCCACAAGTGGGGCCGCGCGGGCGGGGCCGGGCCGCGGCGCCCCGGACCGGCTCCCATGCCCGACGCCGCGCCCGGGCGAGGGGGCGGGAGCTGGGCCCGCACACCGGGCGCGTGCGCGGGGGGAGCGGGGCGCCGCGGGTCGGGAGCGTGCCCGGCGCTGGCTGCGGGGGCGCCCGGTCTCCCGGTCGTCCTGCCCTTCCCGGCGGGGAGGCGCGGATCCGCCCGAGGGGCTGCAGCTGCACACCAGCGGCCCGGGTGGGGGTGCCTACCTGGGCGCATCCCGGGGCCCCGGACGGCGAGCGGGAGAGGGAGGGTCGGCTCCCCGGCAGGTAGGGCCCGGGCCCTAACTCAAATGCTGAGGTCAGAGAAGAGGGTGGGGTTGGGGCAGGAAATCAAAGCGATCACTCATTGCCACGATCAGGTGCCACCTGCCGTCCCGTCCCGTCCCCCCCCCCCCCCCCCCGTCTCCTCCTCCCCCTCCTCGGAGCACCCCCGGAGGCCTCCGCGCCCTGAGATGTCCCACTTGTTCAATAAATGGGAAGTCGACTCGGGCTGGCTGCTTTGTCGACGCGGTTTGGTTTCAGACTCCGATCTGGGAGTGGGTAGGCTGGGGCAGCCAGGCACCCTGCTCTGAAGAGGAGTTATCCAGGGGATCTGAGGAGGGTGAAGGCCAGATCAACTGCGCTTCTGTCCCCAGACAGCTTACTAAGAAGCTGAGCCCGCCTTCTGGGAAAGCCTGCCTTAGAGACCCACCGGCCTTGGTTCCCTGGCAAGGGCCCCTCCCCGCCTCCGTAGCCTTGCTCAACTTGCTCAGCCACAGAATCTTCTAATGGTAAAAACCACAAACCAGAGTGCCCCAGCCGCCAATGTGCTTCCATCATTTGCATACGAAGGTTAAATCTCTTTAGCAAGTTGGGAACCCTGGAGGCCCAGCCAAGGGAGACGCCTCAGAGGCCCAACCTTAGGTGAGGGTGTTAAGCTGAGTTCCAGGACGGGGTTCCCAGACCCTCTTATTCTCCAGTACCTCCAACACACGGCGGTCCTCCTGCCTCAGGCTCGGGAGTGCTGGAATTGCATGTGTGCACCACCACACCCAGGTTATGTGGTGTTGGGGAATGGAACCCAGGGCCTTGGCAAGCACTCTAACCACTGAGCTATGCCCCCAGCCCTAGGTTAAAGACCTTAATCTAAATAGACTGACCTCTGCCTCCGTGCTGTAACAGAACCCAGGATTTATCCTCCTGGCCAGTAGGGTCTAGATGATGGTATCAAGTGTGTTACCTTATACTTACCCATAGTGCAGTTCGTCTGCCACTCTGATCCTACTGGCAAGATCCTCCTACATGGAGTTCAGCCTCCTGTGGTCACTTGGGCATCTGAGGACTAGGAAATGCAACTGCAAACTTGGTGATTTCCCTGTTTGCACTCACCTCTGGATTGCTCATAAAATGTTTAAATATCCTATCATGAAAGTCACTAATAAAACCAGTCTCTGTAATGGATCCGTGAAGCGTATGCTTGGTGGGCTTGGCTGACACACTCCTGTTGTCCTCCTAGAAGCTGGTTCTCAGACCCCTTCCTTCTTCTCACACTTGCTTGGGTGTCCTTGCCCACTGCCACTACTGCCTCTAAGCCCCAAGGGTCCCTAGCCAGACCTTTCTCCTGCCCCCCAGCCCTTCACACCAGCTGCCCACCTCCAAGTCAAGGAGGCCAAAATCAAGTACAAAGCTGTTCCCTCCCTAAGACTGCTCCTCACCCAAATGCCACCTCTGCCTAAGGGTCTGGAAACCTGTCCTCCACCCTGCCATGTCCCAGGCTTTATGATGGTCTCCAGCCTCAGGTTCTGTTCATCCCCCTTTCCCCTCCTGCCCCTCTGGCATCTGCCTGGCTCCAGCCCCTGCTGTCTCTGCTCCTCACAGAAGGCAAGACGGGCCTTTTTCTTTCTAGCCAAACCTCCAGCCTGCTCTTCTCTCCCTGCTTCAAACCTGTGAACATTTCAGAAAGCCCCTTCTGAAATGGCTTTGCCCCAGCCGGATGGGCATAGTGGTACACATTTGTAATCCCAGCGCTCTGAGGGGCTGAGGCAAGAGGATCCAAGTTCAACCCCAGCCTAGGTAAAACCCTGTCACGAAATAAAACTTGTCTTATGTAGCTCAGTGTAGAGGCCCTGGTTTCAGTCCCCAGTCCTGTGGCCAACCAACCAACCTTACCCCAATCCCATCCTATCCTCAAGCATCCCTACCCCTATCATCCCTTTCAGTACACTTCCTCTGAAATGTAGCCCTGTGTCCACACTCCCCCTGCTTTCTAGAACATTCTCTACCCTCAGCTTCTTGCACTGGGCCTTCTTCCCCAGCGTCCCAGGGGCAGCCTGCAGCAGGAAGTAGCAGCAGGTTCCCAGTTGTTTCAACCTGTGGTCCCTCCTCTTGCCTACCCACTTCTTCGGTCCTTTGCTGTTCCAGATGCTGTTAATGGCTCCTCTGTGTCTTTCACCCCTACATGGTGTTAGGGATCTAACACAGAGCCTCGTGCGCTTTATCATGGGGCTATAATCTGAGCCCATTCGTGCCTCCTTGAAATCACTCCCACCCATGGCTTCTTTGTTTCCTACCCCTCATTTCCTTCCTTCTGCCTCCCCAGGACTCAGTTCTTTAACTTTTTTCTTTTCTTCTCTCTTTATTTTTTGAGAAGTCTATTTAGGCTCACGGTTTCCAGTGGTTCAGTCAGAGTTGGCTGGCTCCAGGCTGACAGGCATAGTGGAAGGGCACTTGTGGAGGAAAGCTGTGACTAACTTCCCCACAAACCCCTCTTCCCAGGACACACAGAGGTTCATAGTGTGAAGCAGGTACCAACCCATGACAGCTGTATTTGCAGAGAAGTGAACAAGTTTTAGAGACCTAGTTTTCCCTCTGTGTGATAAGTCTCTAACACCACAGGCTTCTTTGCCAAAGTCCCCATCCTGGATAAGGACACCTCCCATTCACTGGAGCTACAAACTCACACGCCTCCTTCTTCCTTTCCCACGTGCAAACCCACAGTAAACTCAGAGCTTTTGACTTCCTGAATTTTCTGGAATCTTCTCCCTCCCCTTTCCCACATGCTGCCCGGCTGCCAGCGCCCTGCCTGCCAACCCATCCTCTTCAATGCTGGCATCTGACTTTTCTGAAGGATGGTCTAGTAATGCCTCTGCCCTGTTGAGTATGGTGAGTGACTCTCCACTGAGGAGAGAACACAATTTCAGTTCTGCTGTAGTTTGGATTTGGAATGTGCTCCAAAGGCCTGATGTTAAAAGCTTGGCCCAAGCCTGGCACTACCGGGAGATGGTGGAGCCTTTCAGGAGGTAGGAGGTCTTTGGGTCATTGGGGGAGTACCGACCAAGGGGGAAAGGGGACCCAGCCCCTTCCTCTTTCTCCTTTCATTTCCTATCCATGAGGTGAGCAGTTTTGCTCTGTCATATGCCCCCTGCCATGATGTGCTGCTTCTCCACAGGCCCAAAAGCAACAGGCCCAATCAGTCATGGACCGGAAACTCAGAAACCATGGACCACAACAATCTTCCCCATTTACAAGTCGATTGTCTCAGGTATTTGTGATAATAACAGAAAGCTAACAGGAACTCCTTGAGAGGCCATTGCCAGGCTGCCCTTCACTGTCCTCACCCTACACACCTATTTACACCCACTAGTTATAATCAGCTAAGAACACCTGGGATTTTTGCAGAGAGTAAACAGGAAGGTGATGGGAGCTTTGGGCTGAGGCTCTGTCTTGCTAACCTCAGGTCACTGGCAGCACACACCATTACCCACTGAGAGGCGGAGGCTAACAGAGGTCGTTGGGCTAAGGCTTGGAAAAGGAGGCTCCAGGGGCCCGTAGGAAAGATGAGACATTTCCTTTTAGGGGACTTCCCCAGCTCAGGGCAAATGCCAGGGTATAAATGGTGGATGAGAGCAAGCAGCATTGACTTTGGAACCAACCGCACTGTCCTGCCACTGTAAGACTGCCCCCTCCTCCTAGCATTCACGAAGGCAACTTAGCAGGGCCCATGGGAAAAAATCAAGGGGTATCGGGGCTTGGGAATTTAGCTCAGTGGCAGAGCGCCTGCCTCGCAAGCACAAAGCCCTGGGTTCAGTCCTCAGCTCCAAACAGTCGAAATCAAATAAAGAAAGAAAAAGACGAAAGACAGAAAATCAAGGGGTATCAACATTCAGGTGATTCGGATAATCCTGTCCCTTTCTCCGCTTTCACTGATTTAACAAAGCCTCAGAGGAAACTTAGAGAACCAGTGATAGCACTTGTAGAGTTGAGGGAACACACTGGTGAAACGGTGGTCAAAAAAAAAGTGGAGAATGTCCTTTTGGCATAATAACTGGGTGGATGCCTATACAGTTACCCATCTGTGTCCTTTCGAGAGGATTCTCAGGCACTCCACTTCTCCCCGGAGCGCCACCATCGACATCGAATGATTCTTTCTGTGAGCCCCTTGCCTGAGCCCACCCGGGCAGGCTGTATAGAGCATGTGGCATTATGGCCAGTTTCTAACGCTCCTGGAATGGAGGGGAAGTCTCTGTCTCAGTGTCTGCACCTCCCAGCACAGGGCCTGGCAGGCCCCCAAGAGTGAGTAAATATTTGCCCAAGGATCAGCTTCCACCAGGTGAGATAGCCTACTGTGCCCTTACAAAAGCTATGTGTCCTTCCCTTTACTGGTAGTAGTTTCTAAGGCCCCAGGTCCCCTGCCCTCCTGCATGAAGGCCACCAGCTTGTCCTCTGTGAGGCTGTGGGGCAGAGACCAGACAGACATTACAAATGGAACCCCCCGTAACCATAAAGCTGGCTTCAAAGTATATTAAATGTCTGTAAAAATAGTCACAATATCATATTCTGGGAAAGGAATGCTATCATGGTCTTCATGACATATATTCCCATCTATTTTTATTTAGTTATAAACATACAAGATGCAAGAATGTTAACAATTGTGAAACTAAGGCTTTGCAGGTAAGTTTTATTTTGTTATTATTTTTCTAGGTTTCACAAGTTTTCCTACATTGAACATACATTTATTTATTTTATTTTAATTATTATTTATTTTTGCCATGCTGGGGATTGAATCCAGGGCCTTGCCCATGCTAGGCAAATACCACTACAATCATGCCTTCCTTTATAATCATGCATGTTGAATGTATGCATACATGTGTATATGTGTATATGTATATGTACATTTAGCCTTCAGAATTATCATGATTGTGGCTTCTATAACAGGAGAAAAACAAGCCCTAAATAAAGTAAAAGAGAGATGGAAGAAAGTAAGAAAATTGACTTTGTGGAGAGGGAAAGGGGTGTGAAAAGGGGAAGAGGATGAGGGGTGAGAAGGGAGAAATGGTCAAGATGTAATATGTGAACATACCAATTTCCCAAGCTGATTGTTGCTGTTATATATCACAAATACATGCTAATAAAAGAATAAAAAAGTTATCATGATTAGGAGGTATGGTGCACCCCTGTAATCCCAGCACACGGGAGACTGAGGCAGGAGGAATGTGAATTTGTGGCCAGCCTCAGTTACATTGAGAGCTCAAGGCCAGCCTGGATGACGCAGTGAGACCCTGTCTCAAAAACGAAGCAAAACAAAAAAGAAAAAGGAAAAAAGTTAAACAAGAGTAATTTTGCCCTACAATTATGCCTCACTTTAAATCTAGCCCCATGGGCCATTCTGTTTACCTCCTCTGTGCCCCAACTAAGACCTCAAAAATGAAGACTAGGTAGCCTGTTTTCCTCCCTACCGCTACCCAGAGTGAAGGGCGAGGTAGGCACGGGACACTGGCCAATAATACAAGATAGTAAGTATGTGACACTTGCTACAATGTGACATTCATAGCTCTGGGAAATCTGCCAGAGGAAGTACTTAGTTTTGGTGGGAAGAAGGGCCAAAACAGGCATCTTGAAAGAACTGGCATTTGAGCAGAGCCTTGGGAGTGGAGAATGACGGTAGCTGGGGACAAAGGCATTCCCTTCTCCCGGCGAAGCCTAAGCAAAATCTCGGGGCATGGTGGGAGTGAATATTCACTGTGGCTAGAGAGAGTGCTGGATGTGGTAGGTTATGACAGGATGACTCTGGCTGCGTGAGGATGTGTCACAGTGAAGGGCAGCGGGTAGGGAGAGAGAACTTTGAGCCTTTTGAGAGCAATTACAAGGTTAAGGTGAGTTTTACTTTGCTATTCCTGATAGTACCAAGAGCTGAGGCGGTGGAGGTTCCAGCCACTCCCTGTAAGTCTTGCTGGGCAAAACCAGCCTGGAGTTGCCTGTTTGTGGCAGATGATGCTCTGCGATTGACAGCTTGCTGTCCTCTGGCTTGAGAGGGTCAGTCTAGCTTGCAGCCACAGGTGCCTTTTCCCTTTTGAACCCCTCCTATACCCACACAGTATAGTGTAGTGGCCACACTGGTGCCCAGACCTCAGTGGCCATCAGACCGGGTACTCATACGTCCCCGCTACACCGTTTCCTGACAGCTGCTTGTTACTTAACCACTTCACGTCTCACTTGTTTTCTCTTGAAAATATGGCAGAGAACACCCACCTCTAACTAGTTTAAAAATTATACACAATAAAGTTTCTTGAACATTTACAATGTGTCTGGCCTGTTAAAAAATAATTTTGCATGTTTTATTTAATCTTCAGAAAAGTCCTAAGAACCAAACATTACAAAATTGGAAATTGAGACAGTGGGAGGCTCAAATAAGTTGCCTAAGGGTCCACAGTAAGAGAGGAAGCAAGATACAAATGCCAAACCCTAAACTCCAAGGAGTAGGAGAGGTAGGAGGAGGAGGGGGAGGGTAAGGAGGAGAAGCAGTTGCAACAGCAGCAGCAAACATCAAGCTCCACGTGACCCCTGATAATTCATTTGCACATTGGTGGTTCCGTGGTAGGCACGACCTACAGCCCCATTTACGGAAGAGGAAGCCAAGGCTCTGGCGGATTACATCACCTGCCTATCTCTTCACCAAGCAAGGATGGGGACACAGTTGTGTTGGGATGGAATCTATTCCATGTCATTCTGTTGCAGCACTTGTCTGAGTGACTTCTTTATTGCTGTGACTCAATACCCAACATCCACAAATTTAGGGGAGGAAAGGTTTATTTTAGCTCACAGTTTCAGAAGGTCACAGTCCACTCAGGGGCGGCCAGCAGCAATGGAAGTACATGGCAGAGGCCGAGGTGGAGGCAGCTTCTCATGACATCACACACAGGAAGCCAAGTCAAGGCACGTTGAGACTAGTCCCCCAAGGAAGGCAGGAAGCAGCTTATAAATCCTTCCAGGTCTCATCCCAGTGACCAGCCCCTCCTGCATGCAGGTGTGGAAGGTGTGGTAGACCCCCACTACATGCCGGTAATCCAATTTACATGCCTGTAATCCACCTCTCCAGACTAGGTCCCAGTCTCCCAACAGCACATGGTTCCATAGACAATCTATAACATTCAAGTTCATGAGTCTTTTGGGGGACATTCCAGATCCAAGCCACAATAGCATTCAATGAAAAATGCCTGTTTTTCTTATTGTCTTTCTTATAGTTCCCAGGAGGAATATCTGAGATATTTTTTAAATTATTATTTTTTTTTGAGACAGGGTCTTGCTCTGTAGCCCAGGCCGGTCCTGAACTCACTGGGAGAGGTAGAAGGAGGAAGGAGGGAGGGGAAGGAGGAGCCCAGGCTGGCCTTGGACTCACAGCAATCTCCCTACCTTACCCTCCCCCAGTGCTGGGATTATAGGCAGGCGCCACTATGCCCAGCTTATGTGGAGCTGGGGGATCAAACTTGGGTACTTAGTGCTTGCTAGACAATTGCTTTAACTGCTGGGCCATTCCTCCAGCCCCTGAGATCAATTTAATCCCAAGGTTCAGATTTCAGTCTTCACCATAGATACCAGGTGTCCTGGGAAAGGTCGCTCTTGCTTGGAGGGCAGTTGTCCATCGGCTGGGCCACTAAGTGGCCAGAGAAGGAAGAGGAGCAAGTGGACACTGACCGGCTCTGAGTGAGGCTCTGGGCACTAGTGAGAATGGCAAAAAATGTCTTCTTTCTCCAAAGTGTTGGGTAGAGAGCCTCTCCAAGAGGGATGAATGACAGTTTTGAGGGAGATTTTACTTACCAGGTATCTCTTTAAAAGAGAAAACAGGACAGAGTGAGGCCCTGTCTCAAAAATAAATAAAATAAAATAAAATAAAATAAAAAACAGACACCATTCCCTGAGATAAGTTTAAGCCCCTTGAAGCAAGAGGACCTGAGGCTACGGCAAGACTGGATTTCTGGAAGCCAGATCTTCAGCTTCAGGGCCTGTACTTGAGCCATCAAGGCCTGCTTCCCTTGGGGCAGGGAATGGCAGAGACTGCTCAGTCCAGCTCTCTTCCCCACCCATCCCCACCGCCAGCAGGCAAGTGTCATATCATTGGCAGGTCAGAGGAGAGGCACAGCATTGGACAGCAACACAGAGGAGCCCAATTCCCAGTGAGGTGAGGGTTGGCAGAAAAGCTGAACTTAGATTTTTTTTTTTTTTTTTTTTTTTTTTTGAGACAAGGTCTTGCTCTGTAGTCCAGGCTGGTTCTGAACTCAGTACATAGTCCAAGCTAAACTCACAGCAGTCTTCCTGCCTCAGCCTCCCAAGTGCTGGGATTACATGTGCACAACCCTGTGTCCTATCCCCTCAAACCCTGGTTTATATGGTGCTGGAGGATCGAAACTGGGGCCTCACGCTTCCTAGGCAAGTACTCTAATCCCTGAGATAGGCTCTCAGCTCCTGAACTGAGATTTTAAGGTGTTAACAGTAGGGGTTAACAGTTTATAGCTTATTATTATCATAGTTTATTTTGATGCTTAAGTTATGCTGAAGTTCTTTGATCCATTCCCATCTTCTCTGAGTACCTACTTACTTTCCTGTACAAAGAGATGTTTTGACTACCATGTTTGAGTGAGACCGTCCGTGAATGCTAAATCCAGGGGGGAAGCTTAATGAGGACTAGAATATCTGGATGGTCTTAAAGGGTCTTCCCTTGGACTGCTTATTTGTTATGGTGGAAGGAG
Source organism: Ctenodactylus gundi (assembly GCA_004027205.1). NCBI lineage: Eukaryota > Metazoa > Chordata > Mammalia > Rodentia > Ctenodactylidae > Ctenodactylus > Ctenodactylus gundi. Next base: position 153,941 of record PVKB01003876.1, on the reverse strand, counting down.
GGATTATGTAGAGAAGAAACAGAGCTACATGAACTGGCTGGTCAAAATAACTGCCATGTGTGTGCCTCCTGATGTGATACTCTGAGGACATGTTGCCTATGCAGTATTCCCACAGACAATGTGCAGCCTCATGAGCAAATGTCAAACAGAAAATGAGAAATGTTCTGGTAAATATGCACCAATTTCTCAAGCTAATTGTTATTATTATGTATCACAAATACTAATAATAATCTTAGTTAAAATAACAAGGCAGAGGTCTGTAAATTTAAAATGCCAGCTATGTAAATGTTCTAGAGTTAAGAGAGCCAAAGAGATATGTCAACTAATAATAATACTTAACCCTACACAAAATCTTGCACTGGAGGAGAAAAATGCTAATAGAGTTGGAATATGGATGCCAGGTTAAATAAAAATACTATATAAATATATAAAATTAATAACTGGACTGTGGTGTAAGAGTGTATTCTTATTCTAAGAACACAGAAACATTCAGGGATACGAACTATGATACAGGAAACCCTAGGATAGTCTAAGAAAAAAAATTGGAGTCTAAAAGTGATTAAGTAAGGGATAAAATGTTAAACCAGCAAATCTGAGCAAAGGGTATATGGGCATTTACTATTTTCATTTTTTGTAACTTTGAAAACATTGCCAAATAAAAAGATTAATATGCACTGTATTTCCCCTAAGCCCTGCAATCATCCTTTTTTTTTTTTTTTTCTAGATATGGGGCTGGAAGGTTGTGGTGATTTTAAAAGTAGGTGAGTGGGAAAGAATAGCTTAGTAAAAGACAGAGAAAGGTCGTGACACAGAGGTGGGTGGTAAAAAAATAACTGGCGCTGATAAAAGGGTATGAAAGACTAAGCCACCAAACAGCCTCCGAGGAAAAACGGCACCCTCGGCTGCTGGTGCAAAACTCGGTCTTTTCCATAAAAGTATGAGCCATTTCGAGGTAGGACACGACGAACTCTCAGAGGCAGCCATCCTTGAGGACAAGGGAGGGCACATCTGAGTGACCCCTATAGCCGAATATTATCTATTTACAAAGGATGAGTACGACTACTGTGCAGAGTGTAGAAACTGAAGCAACATTAGGGACTCAGGCTTTGGCAGATAGGGCAGCAAGTCTCTGTGAATGAACAGACCAATCAAAGTCCAGGAGACTTCAACCAATCCCAGCCTCGCGATGCTCCACTTGGGGCAAGGCCAGCAAGCCCTAGAGTTGTTTGTCTACTTCGCCTACCAATCCCCCAACTCCCTGCCCCTGCCAGCCCTGACTCCAGCTCTGGGTGGGCAAGAGGAGCAGGGAACCAAAGGCTGACAAAGTAGATTAGGCCAAAAGGCGGGAGAGCAGCGAATGCCAGACCAAAACTGACCCAGGAAGGGCAATACTCACATCTGCCTTGAGCTCTGCGGAGGTTATCTCTCATATCCTGAGTTCAGGTTGCCCTAGGAAAGGCGTTTGGAACCACGAGGGCAGCCTCCAGAATGCTCTCGTCTAGAACATCAGGCTCCTCTCCCCTCCCCTGGCCTACCTGGGAGCAACATTTAATTAAACTGGACTTCTAGCAGAGCTGGTGGGTGCAGGCAGATGTGGTGTGGTTGCATGCCTGTAATCTAGGCACTCTGGGAGGCTGAGGCAGGAGGATTGCAAATTCAAGCCCCCTCTTGGGCAATTCAGCAACTTAGTGAGACAAGGAATGGAAACCAAAACTAAAAATAATAGGCTGGGGATGTAGTTCAGTGCAAAGGCCATTGGTTGGATCCAAGCACCACAAGAAAGGAAAAAGAAAGAAAGAAAGAAAGAGAAAGAAAGAAAGGAAGGAAGGAAGGAAGGAAGGAAGAAAGAAAGAAAGAAAGGAAGGAAGGAAGGAAGGAAGGAAGGAAGAGGGAGCAAGCTGGATTCCTAGGAGTTCACAGTGGAAAATGTGTTGGAGGGCTGGTTGAGAGGAGGGCATCCTAGGACTAGAGATAAGCAGTGGCTCTGTTTTCTGTTTGTCTTCCTGAAACCCCCAGCCCATTCTTCTCAGAGATTCCTGATGACACAGAGCTTTGTGTTGCCAAGGTGACAGAACTCCCTTGTGTTGGAAAGAGATGCCCTGGAATCCAGCTCTGGATTGCAGGGAAAAGGTGAGTTCCCACCTCTTCCAGCAGAAGTGGCTCACAGGTCCCCAGTGCAAGAAGATTCCCTCTAACTCACCCGAATCTCATCTATTTTTTCAGCTACGAATTTTGTCATCTATCTGGCAAAAAAAAAAAAGAAAAAAGAAAAAGTGAATCGTTCTGCCTATTAATAGGAGTTGAACTTACCACAGCTGGCTTGGGCTAGCAACTAGTCCTCTGAGTAATCATGCCTAGCCCAGGGCAACTGCCTGAGGAAGGAGTAAAGGGCGTAATGTCGTAGGTAGCCCAAGGACTTTGTCTCCAAAATCTCTCTCTATCCCCTTCCTTAGCCTCTTCATAACCTCCAAGACCTTCCTTGTCTTCTTCCCCAACACATAATCAAAACTGATTTTTCTCAGGTGCTTTCCCCCTGCTAACAAAGGTAGGAATATCTTGGCTCTTGGGAGTCCAAGTCAGATCTTTGGAGCTTGGTAACTTTCTCACAATCTTGACAGAGAAGGCACTGGATGTCCACACCTGTCCTGAAGACTCTCAAAGGCCTCCCTTCCCATCACAGTCTCTGAGATCAGCTTTCCTGTCCATGAGGGATGTAGATCTAGATTTGGTACATATGCCCCTTGGGGTGCTGGCTGCCAGACCGAACTGTTGGACCAGGTACTAAAAGGGCCTAAACCTTCCATATCCCTTTGGTCTCTCCCAACTCTGTAGCTGTCATGCCAAAAGAATAGCTTACCAGCAGAACAGAATGTTTTCCTGTAATGTTACTTTTTAGTCTAGGCCAACGAGTCAAATACAGGTGGGTGTGACTTTGAAGACACTCCATAAATGATGAGAACTTACAAAAACATCCCAGAGAGTTCTTCTTACATAATTAACATTTACTTACATTAGAAAGGGTTCACTCTACTAAAAGAATGACAGTTTTAAGTTCTTATGTACTCTTCCAAGATAGCTGGGATGTCAATTTAAGATAGCAATGAAGGGCCACTTATGGTGGCACATGCCTGTATTCTCAGTACCTGGGGTGCTGAGGCAGGAAGGATTGCTGTGCATTGGAGGCCAGCCTGGGCTACATAGTGAGTTCAAGACCAGTCTGGGCTACAGAGTGAGACCCTATCTCAAAAATAAATAAATAAATAAATAAATAAATAAATAAATAAAAAAGAAAGGAAAAAAAAGAAAAAAGAAAAAAGAAAAAGTTATGAAGTTTCTGAAATTATGATGCAAGCCAATAATGGCACAGTCTGAAGTACGAAAATTCATTCCCTTACCATCACAGGGCAGTTTTTGAAAAGGGGCATATATGTGGCTTTCACGGTTTAGGGACATGAACTAGATCAAGTGTCTGTCTTGGGAAGAGGAAATCTAACCAGCTTACCCCTCGTGTGTAGGTCCAGGGAGAGGGCAAGATCACACAAAGATCGAAAGCCTTTGGTCCTCCTTTCCCTTGTTAGAACTAAATGGGCCCTACATGGGCCAAAGACAGCTGCCCAAAGAAGGTAGAGTCTAGACCATGGCACAGACTCAGTCAGCAATCAGCCCTGCATTACTTCATGACCTGCCTGTCTTGATAGGGGAAGGAGACTTGATCCAGTTCCCTACCAGGAACAGGCCAGGAATGGTGAGATTACAGAACCAAATGGAACCAAACAGCATTCTTTCAGCCTAAGGCTCTTTAAGGAGGATGTAGGATACAGGACCAAGGGCTAGATGTTTAAAGGCAGGGAGAGGGATGTGATCACCAGCCAATGAGGAACAGATCAGATTTTATTTTTACCTGAGGATACTAAAGCAAAAGCCTCCACTATTCCCTGCATATCCCAAACCCAGGTCTCTTCAGAGAGAACCAAACCACAGGGTCCTTTGAGAGAAGCACCTTGATAACTGGGACTGCAGAGATTAATCCTCAGGGTTGGGGATGTAGATCAGTGGTTAGAGTGCTTGCCTAGCAAGCCAAGGCCCTGGGTTTGATCCCTAGCACCATATAAACTGGGCATGGTAGTGATATGCATGTCTGTAATCCCAGCACTTGGGAGGCTGAGGCAGGAGGATTGCTGTATTTCAAAAGGGGCTCACAGGGTGAGATCAGGACCAGCCTAGACTACAGAGTAAGACCCTGTCTCAAAAAAAGTTAACCCTTAGTAAAACAAAACTTCCCTTGTTCCCAAGACAAAAGCAGCACAAGGAACACATTTCTTTCAGCTGTATTCATGTATCCACCGAGTCAATAAAGAGAGTGGAGCAATCAGCACAGAAGTTTGGGAAGCTTCAATTCTGTACAAAACATGTAGATATCTGAAACTTTCCCATTAAATGACATGTCAGATTCACCTTGGTCCAGTATCTAGTGAGAACTTCATTTGGGTGCCCGTCTTGTCTCCTGCACAGCCTCTCTGGGGGCAGCAGCCACACCTTCATCACTTTTACATGTTCTTGTGCCTATCGTTCCTGGTACATTGTCTTTAGTGGACTGCTGATAATCTAATTGCATACTAATGGACAAGGGACTTGGCTTAAAATGGAATCAAGTAAAGAAGTAGGGGAAGCCAGGCACTGTGGCACAGCCTGCAATTCCAAAACTCTGGGAGTTTGAACCAGAAGGACTGCAAGTTCAAACCCAGCCAGAGCAACTTAGTAATTTAGGAAGACCAAGACTCCCTCTCAAAGTCAAACTCAGAGAAACATGAGTTGAGGATATACCTCCCTGTGAAGGCTCCAGGTTAGAACTCAAGTACCATAGAAAACAGAACGAAACAAAACAAAAACAAAAGGGGAGCTGGATATGATGATGAATGCCTGTAATCCCAGCACTCTGGGAGGCTGAAGCAGGAGGATCACAAGTTTGAGCCTAGGGTGGGCTAATGACTTAGAGACTGAGTCGCAAAATAAAAATAAAAAAATGGACACTGTAACTTAATGTAAAGGCCCTGGGCGTCAATAATCCCCACCCCGTATTAGGGGAAAAAAAGAGTGGCCAGGAACATGAGAAGCAGTCTTAAACCCATCTTCTGTTCCAAGCAGGTAGAACAGATGGGCAAGTCGGTGGCCGCTGCTCCGCGGTGTGGCTTCCAAGGCTTTACCCAACCCAACTGGCCAGTCCTTCTGCACTCCTCTGGCATCTTTCCACCGGCCCAACACAGCCCCTCCCTCCCTCTCCAGCCCAATACTAACAAGCGCATACCTGGAGAAATAGTGCTTCAAAATTTTTCCGTCATCATAGTGAACTGAATTCTGAGATATTAAGCAATCCGTCATAACATTTGTGACTGGTTAACTTTAATTTGTCAAAATAAATCTGCAGTATTTTGCATGTTAGTAATACAGTGCTGGTTTTGACAGGTAATCATCATCTGCTTACATAGAAACCTTCATTTAGGAGCACACCTTGGGAGGGAAATGGATACACAATAAAAGGCAAATGCAGGCCAAGCAGCGAGCCCTAGAGCATAACAGGCTGGATGTCAGATTTAAGGATTATCTAATACAACTGTTTAGCTGCCAATCTGATAAAGGGGAAGCTCTCAACCAGGTTACAACCAGAGGGAAAAACACTCTGCCTTTCTGTAGAGCAGTGGCTGTCGTGCCTTCAGCGCCTGGCTGGATCCATTCATCTGCATCACAATTCAATTCCAGTTCCCAGACACAGGAGAGTTTCATCAAACAACCTGTTCGGCCCCCTCTGCAGTGACCCATCCACACCCCATCCTGCCATCAACTCTCGCCCTCCCAGAAGACACGACGTGACTTTATTATTGCAGACAAGCTTCTTAAGTGAATAAAGACTGCATATAAAATAGCATTTTAACTGAAGTCATACAATGAAGTCTCACTCCTGCTTATTATACAATGAATTGATAAAACAATCATTTCTAGCATATATCTTTTTTTAAAAAGAAGTAATATTTTCAGGATTCTGACAACCACACTCTCGCCTTGGGGGTAGGGCCCACCCCCACCCCCACTGAGGATTGCTCCTTAGACCACTGTGGAGGAAGCCCGAGTTGTTTGACAATGGAGGACTGAGGTGTGCAGCCCTCCAGAGAAAACAAGTCCTAGCAGGCTGAGCCAGAACCCAGTCCTGGGTCTGCATGCTAGGAAATGCAGGCTTCCTCCCAATGCGGTCACTGCCCACCCAATCCAGGCCTCAAGCAGGGCTATTCCTGGGCCTTCTTTATTATGAGTCCTTCCAGTAGTCCACACATAATGCTCTACAGATTAAAAACAAACCATTTTGTACTGTGGATAAGAACAGTTGTAACAAAGTCATAGCTACATATTTTTCTCTACATTTTGTTTATTGAGACAAACTAATTAAAAGGCACAAACATAGGGCATGTTTACATGGACATTATAACAAACATATACATTAAAAGTGTAGGAATGTGTTGCCTTCCTGCTAAACAGAAAGTTCCTAAGCTTTTATATATACAAAAGTTGTACAATTTAATGTCCTAAGTACAAAAGATCATTTATAAAATTATTTTACACTAGGTACTATTTATTTTTTTACTATGTAGTTCAACCCCCTAGAACTGTTTTGAATAATGACACACAGATACCTGTCCCTGATGTAGGAAGTCTGCCTCAGATGCAAGGTATTTTGATGCTTGAACTGACACAGTGGGGTATAAACAGAAGTCATCCAGTTTGATAGTCCTGAAAACATTCTGCAGAAGTAACACAACTAATTTCCATTTCTCTTAACTGCAAGATTAGAAAATGAAAAAAGAAAAAACGCCAAACATATTGCAACTTAAAAAAAAATCACAGCGTCTTGGTTTTAACTTTTTTAACACAATGTTTTAGAAACATTAATGTGTGGCATGATGGCATAAAAGTATGTTTCCCTAGCTTTTGGTTTCTACCTTATGTACAGAGATAAAACATCCTGCTAAGAAATAAAAAGCACATGTCTCAACGTGCACAATCATTGCTGGGTTTCTAGAGAGTGCAGACAGCTGTCTCTCTGAAAACACCACAAAGCTGATACAAGTGTTTTTCTTTTTAAAGAAAAAAGAAGTGACGTCCATATTTACAAAGTTGAACAAATCTGCACAATACTTGATTAAACAGAAGGAGGCAAAAAAAGATACACTCTGCTTGTTCTGAAGGGGCATACTACCTAGTTAGTGGTTAGAATAAAACTGTATACGATTTCATATAAGACGTAAACTCTAGTGAGCTCTAACACACCGGGCCCTGTTGTGAGACCAACACAACAGGCTCTTACTGGGAGAGGGGGGCATGTCATATCCCAGCGCCTCCAGCGTCTTCCAATTTAAAGCAATATATATGAACTGTTTCTAAGTACTCTTTGGCTCCTGAACAGGGGTCCCACCTGACCTCTGCTTATTAGGAGCCTGCCTGACCACACACTAGACTTCTGTCAGCTGCAGCCTTTTCTTACCGAAACACAATTTGTATATATTTTTAAAAAATTTTTTTAAAAAAGTCAACTACAATGCTATATTCCATCAGGATTAATATGCTGAGCAATATTTACATCTCCAAATATCAGGTCACAATCCCTATTATATGTTGAAGTTAGAATGATAAATTATCATATGCTTTGCATATCAGAGCTGGTATCACCTTTCCCATAGGGAATGCTGCCTGAAATTAACATATTCCCAAAGGTAAAATGCATATTCTCTGAAATGCATTTTATTATGACAATGCATGTATTTACTCATAAAAACAACAAACACAGACAATTCTACACTAGCTCTCAATCTGTGGGATTTAGAATCTCAGGTTAAAAATCAGCCATCCACCTTATAAGGGAGACCATCCTGCTAGTGTTTAGAATAAAATGATATCTTGGAATTAGAAACAATGATGCTATTTTTTAAAATTTTGAAATGGGTTTTACTTTTTTATGATTGGTTTTAATTCTGGCATTTCATCTTGCCAACTACTATCCTCTTTAAGTAATGTTTTCAGCTAAAAGAAAATTCTGATAAAACTAAAGTGGTCCAGTGATAAGTTACATATACAACCTACTTTTGAACAATCTTAACCAAATTGGAGGAAATACTACTATACTCTTATTAACTAATGTAATAAAATCTTCCAATTTCATGGTTCGCTTTTTGTTTTAATCAACTAAAAGTAAATTGCTGGTAAATATTTACTTTAATTCATATTTTGATGTTTAACACTGTTTACCAAGGCGGTGATGTAGGCAAAGCTTGGGGCAGGAAAGGCATGCTTTCTACAGGCCTCATTGCTATATTGAGAGGGGCGGCTAATGTCATTGGCGTAGGCAGGTTCATTGGAGATGTGATTGTGACAGGGTGTGCTATATTTACTGGAGCAGTGACAGGGGTGGGAAGGTTTACTGGAGTAGTGAGTGTCAGAGGAGAGGTCATGGATAATGGACTGGTTATAGTTACAGGATGCCCTATGTTCATTGGACTGGTTATGTTAACTGCACTTGAAACATTTACTGGACTTCTCATGCTCATTGCAGCTGCCACTGTGACTGGGTTTGACATAGTCCCAGACGACACAGAGGATGTTATATTGAATGGAGTAGTTAGAGTCACAGGTGTCGTAGCAGCCGTGGAGGTTTGGCACAGGTTAGCAGCTTCTAAAATGAGAAGACAAAAGGGCCTTTAGAGTCTTAACAACTGTGAACAATCATAGTTTTTGAATCAACATCGTCTAACTTAAACGACAGATATGTAATAAACTACAATATTCTATCAGATAGTCAACAGGAAGGAAGGATCCCTCTGACCATAAACTTGGGGATTAGGGATTCCAGGGTATGAATCTTGTCTCTGATGCTATTCTTCCTTTGAGGACTCAGGCAACTTGTTTAGCTTTGCCTTTTTGGTTTTAAGTTCAGATTTACTTACCTACATCACAGTGATGTTGGGAGGATCAGCTCACTTCTGCAAGGCACTTTGAGGGGCAGAGATACCCAGAAAGGCAAAGTGTTCTCACTACCACTTCACGTACTTCTGTGTTCTAAAGACTTTCCTGGGAAAGCCAACCACCAGCAGGCCAGGGGAAAAGAGTTTTGTTTACAGAGTTGGGCCAGTGGTTACACAATAACAGATAATCAGAAAAAAATCTTCTCATAAGTCACTCTGTAACTAGCAGAGAGAAGTACATGTACTTAATGAAATGTTAAAGCCTTCTTAAAAGTGAAGCCACATTCAATTAAGTTTTAAAAAATACAAAATTAGGGAATAATACTGAGTAGTTTTGTGTTCTCCCTCTTACTCATTCCCACTTCTTTTCTTATGCTGACATAATTATCTATTTTATGCCCAGTATCATTTAACTGCACATATTACACATACTACCAAGCACACTAAAGAGAAGATGTGAGGCAAGGAAACCCAGCTGTGAGCTGGGGGAACCTGGTACTTGTTATTCAGCAATGCCTGGGCACTTTTTGTGTGTATGTGCTATGGATTAACTCAGGACCTCACACATGCTAGGGAAGCACTCAACCACTGAGCTACACTCCCAGTCCCATGGGTACTGGTTTTTTTTTTCTTTTTTTTTTCCCCCCCTAGGCTGGTCCTGATCTCATTATGTGGCCCAGGATGGCCTTGGACTCATAGCAATTCTCCAGCCTCAGCTTCCCGAGGGCTGGGATTACAGGCGTGCTCCATGATGCCTGGCTTTTTATGGGGAGCTGGAGAATCAAACTCAGGGCCCTGCGTCTGCAAGATAAGTGCTTTAACTGCCGTGCCATTCCTCTAGCCCCCATGGGTACTTCTTAAAGAAAACGTTCCTCCAAAGTGACACCCCCAACTCACCCCTCAACAAAATTCAGCACCACCTGCTGGTGTGCCATAAACAATGGTAAGGACCTATGGTGACCTGGATGTCAGAATAGAGAAATGTACTTACAATGAAAGACAGAGGGTATGGATATGGTCCACATGGGATCAAACCACTTTTGGTGGACCCTGAGTCAATAAGCAGCCCTTCCTTGACAAATATGATATAACTCTCACACACTTCATAACCAAATTACCCAACCTGGTTGATTATCAAAGCCATTTATCTATAGAGCTTTTCAGAAGCAGGAATTCCAAGGAAATTCAATAGTGAAACTGAGATGAAATTTGGGCAATAAATTCCTTAAATGATGACCTGATTGTTTAGAAGCTTGTATTACTTTATTTGAATCTATTATTTCAGGGACAATGCTGATTCATGTTTAGATTTTCAGTTCAGAAGTCTCTTCTTCTCCCAAATGTGACATTTACTAACATGAATACAGAGGTTTCTAACATCAGTGGTCCTTTCCAGAGAGATTCATGCTACAAATGGAAACACAATAGTATTTTGTTTCAAGGCGGTCAGAAAATGAGCTAAACAATCAAGTCTTATTGTGCAAAACAAACCGAAATACAATACTACACAAAAGAGGGGAGAAAGAGAGAGTAGAGCAAGATGAGGGGGCATGGAGGAAGGGACAGAGGGAATATATAGGCAAGAAAGCCAGCTCACATTTGATGCAATGGTCATATTACATTAAAACATTGTCTACTTTCTCTTCTCAAAAGTAATTTTCACTTGGTATACTACCGTCCTTCCTTACCCCTAGAGTTTTTTTTGCATTTTCCTTCCTGCGCTAGGGATGAATCCCATGGTCTTGACACCACTAAACAACTCCTCTAGCCCCGTCATTGTCCTTTTACTATGACTTAAGATTTTTAGCCCTTCATATTTTTCATAATATACATTTTTTTTTTGACAGGCTCTCACTCTGTAGTCCAGGATGGCTCCAAACTCATTATGCAGCCCAGGCTGGCCTTGAACTCACAGAAATCCTCCTGCTTTAGCTTCCTAAGTGCTGGGATTATAGGTGTGCACCACGATGCTCAGCTTATGTGGTGCTGGGGAAATGAACTCAAGGCCTGTGCTTGCAAACTCCGGTGCTATTCCCCTAGCACCTGTAACATACTTTCAATCTACTATTCAACTATCTTACAGCGCTACAATTTTTGCTCCCCACTGCTGATCCCTTTCTTCAGATTATGTGACTCTTCTATGACAAGACATTTTATCAAAATATCAACACATCTTTATTTGGAATATAGGTAAAAGATGTATTCCTTCTCATGCCAGTAGACAAATGAAAAAGGATGCTATTCTATCTTTATCCAAGTTACAATGTTTAGAAGGGATCTAAGGTAGGAAACAGTTGTACTTTATTGATATAAATCAAGACACAGAAAAATAACACAGCAAAGAAATAACAGGGAAGCCTAGAAGCATAAGATTCCCTAGAATTTAAAATAAAGCAATAAGACAGGCTGGGGTGGAAAGGACAGAAGAAATTAGAAATCTGACCTAAGGCTGACTGTACAGTGACAAAGTTATCTAACTGGAAATGCTATACAATAGTTCAAGGTGTCACTAGTAAACCGAAGTGTGTTGAAAGCCAATCCTCCAACTCATCTTTATAAGTTATACATACAGTAAAGCAAAAACATTTTCAACTTTTCAACAGTTACAGCAAAATCTCCAATAGCAGAAGTGCAAGCATATTAAATTAAGGCCAGCCACACTAATAGGCTGAAGGAGATCGACAGAACAAGAAACAAAGACATCAGGACTATAGTGTGATTCAGGTATAAAACAAATACAATGCAGAAAAAATACTCCTGGACAGAAAATGACAAAGTTACGAGAAAATGAACTAATATATACATAAGGACTTTTCTTTTCTTTTTTTTTCTTTTCTTTTTTTGAGGCAGGCAGGGTCTTACTCTGTTACTAGGTTGGTTCTGAGCTCTCACAGTGTAGCCCAGACTGACCCTGAACACAAGGTAATCCGTCACAGGCACGTGCCAGCCTAGCTTATGTGGTGCTGGAACTGCTGAGCTACACCCCTAGTCCTACAAGGTCATTTCATTTACCTTTAAAAGTGAGAATGTCCATAATACATGGAAGTCAATGGCAAAATGAACATAAAAATGGAACTAAGCATAAAAAGAACTGAGTCCAAACTGGTAACAAAGTAAATCAAAAGAAAGAACATGATAGAAGTACTGAAAATTTTTACTTTCTAGTAATAAAAACTTATCTGGAAGCTCTGCTGTCAATAGCTAAGCTTTACTAGAGTCCCCAGCGTGCAGCTTTTCCATGTTTCCACATAGCCAGGTTCCCTAGCTGCTTTGACTTCCCTCCCTGGCTCACCCAGCACACTACATGGAAGTGTGTCTCAAGCCACTCGCAGAGTCCTGGCAACCTCATCTTACCTTTCTTCCTAGCTTTTACAGCTTCTTCCCATAGTCGCAGTGTCTCTACCTGCTTCCCTGGCCAGCTCGTCACATGCTGCTGCTGCTGCTGCTGCTGCTGCTGCTGCTGTTGCTGCTGCTGCTGTTGCTTCTGACTGCTGGTCTCTTCACTCATGCATGCTATTCCAAAGACAAAGTAGAAACACCGCATTTACCACAAAAAAGTCTGGCCACTCTTTTCAAAATCCACAACTAAGATAATTTAACTAATAGCTCTTACTGTAGTATGTTATTTTTGCTGCTTTTGTATAAGTTGATCAAGATAAGTAAACTGATTTAAAAAATCTAGAGGACTAGAGAAAACCAATATTAAGGAGAAAAGAATTCTACACCAGCTAGGCATGGTGATACATGCCCATAATCCCAGCTGCTTAGAAGGCTATGCAGAAGGATCACAAGACCTGCTGAGAAAACTTAGCAAGACTCTGCCTCAAAATAAAAAATAAAAAAGGTTCTAGATACAGCTTAGTAGCCGAGTACACCTAGTTTTAATCCCCTTAAAGCAAAGCAAAACAAACAACCTCCACAATGAAAAAAATGTCTTTGTTATAATAAAAAGCAAATATTTAAAAAATGGAATTGGGTAATATTAAACATGGGCTCGCTCACATTCATTAACTTATGTAATATATTTGCTTCTTTGTGTCTCACCCACAAAAACATACACACACTAAAAGCAAGCTTTCATAAAGCTAGTGCAACATGCTAAATAGCACCATATCTACAAAGAAACAGAAAAGATGACATTAAACCACACTTGGTTTCTTTCTCATTAATTTTAGCCACCTTTTTTTTTTTTTTTAAGAACTTGACATTTCTGTTGCATGAAGTACCTATATAATAAGATACAGAATTAAGGTGGGCATGATAGTGCACATCTGAAATCCTAGCACTTGGGAAAATGAGACAACAGGATCTCAGGTTTGAGTCTAGTCAAAGCAAATCAGTGAGACCTTGCCTCAAAAAAACAAAACAAAACAAACAAAAAACCAAAGGAACATACAGAATTAGCAAAACACTTTCTTTTAGTAGTAGGGAGCAATCTTTAAAAAACAAGCTTGAGTTAAGTTTAAGTGTTAAATTTTATCCATAAAGCTCTGGAATATTCCACCTTCTTATCCTCTAATCTGAGTTAAAGTCAAGCAAAACAGCCTGGGCTTGAACTTGCAATTCTCCTGCCTCAGCCTCTAATAGGCCTGTACACCATGGGGCCTGGCTAAAGTTACCATTAAGGACATTTCAACATTAATCTAAAGTTAGGAGACTGATAACTTGAGAATCTTAAGTTTAAATAAAAACAATTGTCTAGCATACAGCGCAGCTTCCTAGTGTGCTTTCTGCTGTTTCTATTCTAATATACTTACAGCTTTTTGTTCTAATCCCATAGAAGAAAGGGCACCCTGAAAAACAGCTGTCAGGAAATCCTTCTCCCCTAGTATGGGGGCTATCAGCAGACAAGCACGGAGGTGAAGTCAAAAGCAGCAGAGAGCTATGGGATGCTGTGTGCGTACGTGTACTTAATGCATATGTCCTACACTAACACAGCCTCTCTACTTATGTCTTTTGGTACATTTCAGTAATAGCAGGAAACATGTAAGAGGAATTTTAATACAGCTCTGAGAGCAGAATGAAAATACTTGTGATATATTTCTTCAAAAGCCTAGATTTCATTAAACTGAATGCAAGAGACAATCTGAAGTATCACCTACTTTTACTGATGCCTTGTTTACATGTATTACAGTTGATACTTTGGCTCTGCCCATGTGTCTTTAAGTGGCTGGTGATATACGCTGCACTCAGGAGCTTCCCACAGATGTTACACGATACCTTGCCTTCGTGGCGCACCATGTGTGTCCGTAGTCTGTCTTTGGTGGCAAAGGCAGCAGTGCACGTCTGCATAAGGGAGGAAAACTTTTTTTAAATATAGACTATCCTGTTCTACTCATTTTAAAGTATGTTATATTCTATGCAATATTCTATATATGTCAGCAAGGTGACTGAGCTAGTTAAATTTTGATTTGTTCCTTAGAATCACAATCATTACTAAAACATTTGTTGGGTTTTAGATCCTTCCATTTTGAAAGAATATAAAAATAGTGAGTAGTAAGAAGATGTAAGAATTAGTTAGATAAATCTGAGTTTAAATCGTTTTTCACAATTTACTAAGCAGTGCAATAATGCTGAACAAAATGAATCTGTCTGGATGTTTCTTAATTTCTGTAGAAAAGGGATAATAATACCTATCACAAAATTTCTGGTATATTAAGAGCTTGGTGCACATACCAGTCACTCATTCAGTGGTACTAGCTTCCTTCTTCCAACCAGACATTTTTTAGAATTCAAATCATTTACTTAATCAAATGAGTCATTAAAAAACTTAACAAATAACCTTCAACAACAGATTAGGATCAGTGGTTACCTAAAATGGACACTGGATTTAGAAAAATTCTCAATCTTTTCATTATTACAACTTATGTCAAACAAAATCATTAACCTGAATTGATTTTAAACAACTAGAAAATGTCCCAATTCGGTAAAAGCAGACAAAAATCTAGTCAATAATAATCTTGGGAAGAAAAACATATTTTCTATTAGAGTTAAAACATCTTTGACCATCAATCCAGAAATTAATTTGGAGCCCTTCAGTCTTTCATTCATTTCAAATATACACCAAATCTTTGCAAGACTACAATTTTTTTTCCTTCTTATACAAAAGTGCTGTTGTCCAAAGAAAGGGAAATATAGCACACAAAATAATACATTAACATTTTTTAATGATCTTGCCTTACAGAAACAGAAGCTGTCATATATTTCATAAAGCAAGAATTCAAATGGACCACATTTATCCAAGTCAGTGATTTTTAAGACTACTCAGAAACTATGCAATCTGACTGGCTCAGACCTAGATAATGTGCGTTAAATGATACACTGAGGATAAATCATTTTAACTCTTACTTGGCATTTGAAGGGTCTTTCTGTTGAATGGACATGTTTTACGTGACAGCTTAAGTGGTCAGGCCTGTGAAAGAGAGAGTTTCAACAGAAGATATAATGGAACACACATAGAGAAATGCTACTTATGTGATGTTTACATGCTTGGCAGATTATTAAGAGAGGATATTTTAAAGAAAGACAGCAGAATTACCAACTCCACTTCTCCTCAGTACAAATCTTTTTACCTTTCTTACCATGAACAGAAATCTCCATCCTTCACCTCTTTTTTCCTATTCAACATCAAATCTTCTTAGAGCTTGATTTTTTAAAAAATCGTATCATACCCAAAGTTGTAGTCCTAATAGCTACATTACCACTAAAAGCTTTCAAAATGAAAATTAATGAAATATTAGTACCCACAGAAAAAATGGAAAACATTTTCCTAAAAATTTTATTAAGAGTATCCAAGGTCATCCCCATTTCCTGGAAGCAATTAAGTTTCTTTTGATCTGTACATTGAACCTCATGTCTAATCCCCTAACTAAACTGGAAACTTAACAGTGGCTTTACAGTGATAAGTATCTAAATGCCAAATAAAGGTCTGGGTCCATCAGTGCCTTCTTAAGTGAAGTAACAGGTTAATCACTATGTTACCACTTGTCAACCACACCAAACTGGAATCACACCAGGAGGTACAATATTTATCTATCACTGATCTCCTCTCAAACATAGGCCTGCCCACATCTATCCTCACATACCCCTTACAGATCACAGAGACAAAACTGAAGTTCACTGGTACCACAATGAAAAAATGCAAGGCAAAATGCAGTACCTCGAGAAGCCCTTCCCACAAACACTGCAAGTATAGGGTTTGGTGATGCCTCCTTCATGAGACCTCACATGATAAGTCATGCGGTCCTTCCTCTTGAAGCGCTGATTACAAATAGGACACTCAAAGGGCTTTTCGTCCGAGTGGGAGAGCTTGTGCCGATTGAGGTGGTACACATCTCGGAAGGCCTTCCCACACATCTCACAGGCATGGTTCTTCTTGACAGGCTTGCTGGGTTTCTTAACAGACTGCGTCACAGGCATAGCTGTGGTGCTTGCACTGCTGCTGGGGTTGGTGCCCGAGGAGGATGTAGTGACTGTAGACAAGATGCCTGCAATGGTTGAGACCAACGAAGTTCGGCTGCTGTCTCCAGCGATGGTGGAGATAAGGGGAACCACTGTGGTGGGAGTTTTCTTTGACCGTGACACCAACTTGATCCCTGTGTGACAGGACTCGTGGCGCCTCAGGTGATAGCTGTCCCTGAAAGCTTTACTGCAGTAAGTGCACACAAATGAAGTTTTGGGTTTTTCTTTTTTAATCCCAATGGCATCTTTTAATGTCTCTGGGGCAGTCTGAGGTTTCTGAGTTATTGGTATTGGAAGCAATGGTTTCTGATCAGGCGGCTCCACAGCAGAGCTCAGGAGAGGCAGCAAGCTGTTCTGTGCTGCCTGCTGTTGGTGATGGGAGGCTTCATGGGCCTAAAACCAAACAGTTACACTTGAGAAACTTGGCCTCTTATAATGACCTCCAAAAATTCAATAAGTTCCAGGCAATACAGACCAGAAGAAATAGTCAAAGAGCCTGTGAGCTACTCTTTGCAGCAGAGATCCAACAACCACCTGGTTACCTGCAGAACTCCAAATACAAAGCATTCAAAACCACCGTACAGACACAAAACTTTTACAACTGAGTTGCTGACAGTGATCTTCCTTTCAAACAGCTGACTAAACTACACGTTACCCTCATCCATAAGGGACATACCAGCTGATAACATCAATTTGTAGTACTCTGTCAGTGCTGTACTTGAGTTTAAATGCTTTGTCAAAAAAATTACAACCCAGATTAAGTATTTAACTGTATCTTGTTGCAGCAACACAGACACAGACAGACAGACACCCCAGAGAGGGAGAGAGACATAATCATCTACTTATTTCTTACATAGGAAAAGAAAAGAACCATCACTTTCTTTCGATCAGAAGAAAACTCTTAGTGATTGAGAGGGCTGTTAGGTGATGAAAGGATCTAGTTCTCTGAATACATATGTTAGTTATTAAGTTTACTTTAAAGTTTTCACGTCATTAAAAGATTTGGGTGAAATGAAACCTGCTACTAATCAACCTGGAAGGCAAATGTGAAGGCAGCCAATAGAAAGACACCTGCCAGTTGTTTCTCAGGTCATTTAATCTTCCACTAGAGTCTGAATTCAGCAAATTGACATTTGCTGTTCAAATCCTAAACTCTCAAAGACAGAGGAAAAAAATAATTATAAAACTTAAATTCCTTTTACGTCCATCTTCTTTCAGCAGTTGTAGGTTCTGAGAAAGTATTAGGTATTTGTTGTTATAATATGCCTCTCCACTCCAAAACTGGTGGCTGGAAGACTGTCTGGCAATTTATCAGAACTGAAACAAAAATTTCACTGTGGATCAAGTTCTAGGTATTTAGGAATACTCTCTTGGCTTTGATTCTTTCAAAATTCTTCACACCACTAGATATACTGATAAACATTTAGGAAATGACAGAAAAAATTCCTGAAACAGTTCTCCCTAATATGTTGTTGTTGTTTTTGTTTTAACCAACATTATTTTTGAAAACTCTTGACGGTGAGCCCAAGCCCGTACGTTTGAGTTTCATAATCCTAAAATGACACATGCATTCAGAGGTAAGAATTCCAAGTATTTTAAGCATACAATGTCCTAGGAAGGGCCCATTCTATTACTTTAGATACTTTAGACAGTTATTTAACCCTTCTCTCCCTATAATCATTTGATCAGCTAGTCTGATTAAAGAAAAAACAACAAACACACAAGAAAATATACATGCACACACTGTTCCTCCCTAGATGAGTAACAACATCTACCACATATTGTTCCAGATTTATTATTTATTGGCAGCACAACAGCTAAGCCTGGAACTCCTCTCCCCTAAATGATCAGAAGGTATGGTATCCAGGATTATCACTTTCAATTTAACAATTTCCATTTAAATACCCTTTAGATCCTGGAAGCACTCTCAGAAATCGTGTGGTATAAAGTATCTTTCTAGACTTAATGCTCACACTAAATTAAAGCCTACTTTTAATCTAAGTTGTGGAGCTCTTTTTAACTGTCAAGTTCTATCTACCCAGGTGACATCAGTAGAAATTTCATAGAATTTAGACCCTAATCTTACTCTTTTTCCAAAATGTCTGTAGGATACTCAAGTTTCCATACAATAAACCAACAGTGAATAGTCAACTTAAGATATACAATTTCTATGGCTAACAGGAACAGATAATGGTAGGGAACGCAAATCTTCAGGAGAAAGTTCAAACATATAACTTTTTGAGGCATTATTTAATTCTAAACAACCATTAGTACAATGGAGTACTAAAAGCACTTACTGCCATTTTACCAATTCAGATGTCTGTGGCAACTTAAAAGTATTTACTGCTGACGCCCACTCTCACACGAGGGTCACACCAGGTCCCTGCTTCATGAGTGGAAATGCTGCCGAACCACTACAGGAATCACTCTGAGGATTCCTAGGATCCCCACACTTCTACATGAAGCCTTCTAAGAGGGAAATGGGTTTTCCCAACTTGTTCTCTGGAGGAGAGACAAAGTAAAATAACAACCATGGCCTGCCTTCAGTTGTGTCAAGTTTTCAAAACAGTAACTTCTAGGTAGGCTTTTATTTGACTGGCATTGTCAAATGAAAGTTTTAATTTTATTTCTTATGTCTTTCAAGTGCAAGTCTTTTTAGCCCTACCTAAGTTTTTCTTTTTCCGAGGTTGGCAAAAAACAAAACAGAAATGTTATTTCATCACCCGGGGTGGTAGGATACAGCACCATGAAATCTCCAGTGCCAGAGGGTAAAAGATTTTTGCACTGAAACAAATTAGCATTGGTGAGTCATATCTTGAATGTCCTGTTAGGAGGATCATCCATCAAACATTTTAACAGCTATAGCTTTCACTTTCCACCACCTGGAAGCTGCATCCTTTAGCAAATATTATTTAAAATATTCAACAGAGTAATTTCAAATACTGTTTTTAATTCAATGGGACACTCACTCCAGGAAACAAACAAGAGAGTTTAATTCTCTACTCCTCCAGTGAAAGTCACTGAAACCCAAAAACGAGTAAGTCCACAGAAAGGATTCTCTGCCCATTCAACTGTATTCAGCTTTAAATTGCAAGTTTTCTAACAATTTTTACTGCATACTAAATAGAGGGTGAAATATTAGCTTTCACACTTCTCCAGTAGGTTTAAAAAAAGACCTAATGAGAATTGAATTGCTGGAAAAAATATGAAATCTAAGTTGAAAGTTGTTCAGTAAATACTTGTCACTTACTTTATCCAGGAAAAAATACAATTTTTTTTAAAAAAAGTATTCCCAAAGATCTTTCAACTAGATTTCCAAAGATGAGTTACAGATTTTTTCCTTTTTCTATCTCCAATAAATTTACAGATCTTATTTGCTTTTAATCATGTGAAAATCACTCTTATGCCCTATCAATCCTTTATTTAAAAATAGACATTTGAGAACTTTTTCTAGAAATGGCATTTTCCACCTTTACACAAACCTAGATATCACTTGGTTACTTACAGTTTATCTTACAATGCATTCTTAAGCTAATACATCATATTAATATCAAGATCATCAAAGCACAATAAAATACTACTTCAGTATGAGAATATGGGAACATTCATCAGTTCGATACTTTTTTTTCAATTTTAACCTCAAATCTATTTCAACAATTACTTTATCCTAAAACAATAAGCCAGGTCTACACAATAGATAATTCTGAATTCTTCAATTCTTTATACCAACTCCGCTGGAGTGGTACCAGAGACAGCAAGGATAACTTAAAAAAAATAAATTCTGCATCCATTCCTAGTTAGTTCTGAACGATCTCAAGTGCCCAAGCTGTGCGTTTGGGATTTCACTAAGAATTTAAAGAAGGAAAATAACTCAGGAGGGAAAGACGCTTTAAAAAGTGATGAGCTTCCTAACCTCCTCCGGTTCTGAAGTTTCCCTGTTAGCTCACTGCTACTGCCCACTTCGTTTGCAAACAGTAACAAAACGCACACACAAACACACACACGAAAGTTTCATCCTGGATCTTCCAAACAGGGGTCTCCCACATAAACCGAGAAGGCAGCGGCATGGCCCTATCAGCTATAGCCGCTTTTAAGTTTCCAGCAAAAAAAGCAAAGACCAACACCCCAACGAGTGACTCATCTGGGGGCTTTGTAAGCGGACTTCGTTAGCGCTCTCCACTTTCCGTCTCCCGGCTTGGCCGTAAGAAAAGCGTGAGAGGGCCGCGGGAGAAGAGCGCTCTGGAGAAGGCCCGGCCTCCAGGAGTCCCGGCCGCGCCGCCCCCGCCCCGCCCGGCCCGGCCGGGGATTCCCCGGCCTGAAGGGGACAGCAGCGGGAGAGCTGGACAGCGGGACGGGGTGCCAGCTGCCAAGGGCCGGCTGGGCTTGGGGAGGAAAAACGGACGTCCACACAAAAAGTTTGGGGAGGGGAGCCCCATTCACCGCAGCCCCCTACGGGGAGAACACGAGGGGGCGGCGGGAAGGGGGAGTGGCGGGGAAGCCGGGGATACCCGCTATTCGCAGGAGGTGGGAGGAGGGTCACAAAGTCAACACACAGGCAAACACACAAAGAGAGGACAGCGGGGCGAAGATCAGGGAGCGAGAGCGAAAGACGGATGCAGTGTCGGGGAGACGCCGGGCCGGCCGGGCCGGGACCGCTCACCCCGCGGCGCGCCTCGCCCGGCCCGCAGAGGCCCGGCGGCCCGCGCCAGCCGGCGGCCCGGCGCCTCCTTTCTCTGGGCCGCGGGGTGGTGACAGCGACAGGCCGCCTCCCTTCCCTTTCAGGGCGGGAGGGCAGGGTGTGCGCGCGCGAGTGTGCGGGGGGTGTCCGGGGCTCGCCCCGAGGCCTACTCTCTGCCCCGCACCCCGCGAGGCCACCTCCCTTCACCTCTGCAGCCCGGCTCCGCCGGGCCCGGCGGGCGGAAAAACAAAGGGGGATTAAGGCCGGGCCGGAGCGCGGAGCCGGGCGGGAGGGGAGGAGGAGCGCCCGCCCGCCCGCCCGGGCCCGGCCCCCCTGTGCCCCCGGCCCCCCGGGGGGGCCCGTACCTGGAACAGGAACGCGGTCCAGTTGGCCTCCATGGCGGCGGCGGCCGACCCCCTCCTCCCCGCTCCCCCCGCTCGGGGAGCCTCCTCAGCCCGAGGAGGCGACAACAAAGCGGCGGCGGCGGCGGCGGCGGCAGCGGCAGCGGCGGCTCCTCAACATGGCAGCGCCGAGCGCGGCCACTTCCGGTAACCTCCGGGACGCACCACCGCGGCGGCGAGCGCGGGCGGGGGGGGAGCCCCGGCCCGGCCGCCGCCGCCCCCAGCCGCCCCGACCCCCTGTGGGCGTCCCCGCCGCCGGCCCGCCGCCTCGGAGCTCAGCCAGGGCCCGCCGGCGGTAGGGTCGGGGCCCCCGCGGGGGGGCTGGGGTGGGGCCGGGGGCGGGGATGGGGCGCGGCGTCCCCCCCCGCGGGGGTGTGTGGTGCTGCGGTCCGCAGCGCTGGCAGCCGGAGCAGGGGGAGCTCCGGAGAGAAGATGGAGGACGCCAGGGTCTGGTGCTGGCCGGCTGGGCACAGCCGGGCCCTCTGGCGTGACCCGGACTCTGCCCAGCGGCGTCGCGACCCTGTCAGACCTTCAGTGGAGGGCACAGACGTGGCAGGCCCCCGCCTCCAAACTGCGGACCGTCTCTTCGGCCTCACGTGCATGCTCTTTGAAATTTCATCCCGGCTGACCCCCTTGGCGCTCACAATATGCCATCATGCCCCCGGAATGGCCCTCCAATTCAAAGCGGGGAATCCCACTGGGGTGTAGCCTTAGATCCTCCCCGTGTGGAGGGAAACACTTCCCACGCACAGAGATGTCATTACTGGGTTATTCTTGGGTGAAGGGCTGAGCCTCCCCTCCGCCCCTTCACTCCAGAAACGACGTCAGTCTACCTCCAAACCACCCTCTCCCACCAAAACCGCACAAAAAATAAAAACAAGTGAGAAAATAGAGACATGAAATTATTTTAGTCTTTTGGTACAGTGTGCTTCTTCATCACCCCCCCCCCCCATCAAACTCTTGGTTGGACAGGGTCAGATGTCACTGAGGTGACCTCCAGCCTGTTTGCAGTTCCAAGTCTTCAGTGTAGGCGTCACTGCTACTGGAACTTTGAGATGAGGCGCCCGTAATGATGTCCTCAACGTTTTCTATACTTTCCTCACATAGAGGTAGTTACAGGGAGTATCAGAGACAAGCTATTAAACAAGCATCTTGGTTCAAGTCTGTTAGGGAAATAAGGGGATAAGCTATGTCAGTAGTATCTTTATGCTCTTAAAAAACAGTTCCTCACAACGGTACACATTTCAAAACAACATCTTAAAAATCAACTGATTCTTATCTCATGCCTGCAGGTACCTCTCAATGAAGGTCACCATCTCTAACTTTACCAAAAACATACAATACAAATAATACAGCTGCAGAATTCAGATAAAGGTATAGTAATTTGACAGACTTTTTCCATCCACTATACAAACATATTCTGCCCCTCAGTCTTCTTCCATCAGTCACCAAAACGAAAAGGGCTGGAAAACGTTGTCCGATTCCTTTTAGAGCTGATTCAATGGATACTGCCCGGAAGCCTTGGGGATGAATGAGAGAAGTTCTGCAGTTTGGATCAGTAGCAGAAACATGTAACACACCAGGGAACAACTGGTCAGCCTAAGGAGGGGGGCAGAAAATGACCAAGAAGTTTCTCATCCATTCCTCAGCTACACTGCTACAGTGGCCCCTATGTCACCTATAAATGTTCATGTCTTCTTTGGAAAGAAAAAATGGTTTAGGAAACCTGTGTGTGTGTACATACACACATGTACAAATAAGGCAAGATAAGGAGGGAACACAAATGCAACCTTAAGGAATTAGTTAAGTTCCCCTCACCCGCCACCCCCGCTGGGGCAGACTGAACCCAGAGCCTCTGCACTGGGCTGTATAACCCCAGCGCTTTCTGAGACAGAGTATTCCTAAGTTTCCTGGGCTTATTGGGTTTAAACTTGTGATCCCTCTGCCTTGACTCAGCCTCCTAGAGGGCTAAGAGCACCACACCTGGTGACCTTTATGATTTTGCTCTGACCTTGGACACTATATTATGTCTTTTAGTTTCCACTCTGTAGATAGTTGCTTCTGCTTCTCTGCCTTAACTCAGTCACTTCAAGGTCTCATTGTATCCTCTCGTTTCAGCCTTTCTACTTCGATCTTTCAAACTGTGGCAAAAAATGAAGATTCTTGATTAGAAAAACTGGTACATAATGAATACCATTTTCTTAATGACAATATCGTAGACCCTCTTAACCTTATCCTGCCTGGGATCTAGAAACCCGTTCCATAACCATCTTCTCATAGTATCTCTGGGAAAGTGTTTCCCCACTAGCAGGAAAGTCAAGTGAAAATGCTATAGTTCTCAGTATTCAGAAATACTTTTCTTGAAGAAAATGACCAATTTTCTATCTGTAAGACAAAATCAATGATTGCAAACTCGCCTTTATAGAGAAAAATTCAGATAAGTTTCCCCTAATTCTGGGGACTGAATCCAGGGCCTTCAGACTGAACTACATCCCCAGCCCATTTTTTATTCCGAGACATTCTTGCCCAGTTGTGTAGGCTAAACTTGTGCTTGTACTGCCTCAGCATTCCAGAGAGCTGGGACTAGCTCAGATGAAAATTTAAACACTAGAAATTTTCTAGAAGGAAAATACCTCTAAGTTTGCAACCAGTACATACAATCAACTGCAACTATGAAGAGGAAGATAATCAAACCAGTAAGGTAAAAATCTCCATTCCTATAGGACATTTTTACCTTTATTTAGGACAGCATCTTATAGCCACAAATAGAATGAGTCTCTCCCTTAGGCCATCTTCCATACTGGGGTCCAATTAAAAGAACACAAATATCTACAAATGGTAAACTGATCTCAATGATGAAAATCAACTCACAGTGAGTGATTCAATGGTAGTACCTTCAGCCATGATTAATATCAAAAATATTCCGTGTCTAAGTCAAAGTATGATGTACCTACATCCACCCAGCAAGTCAGGATTCTCAACTCACCCTGTTTATATTCTTCGCTTCCTCTTCCTTTCCCCAAGTTGAATAACTTCTCACTCAAAAGTTCAGGGCCTCAGTTTCCTCATTTAAAAACAAGAACTATCTTACAGAGGCAACCTGTAGACTAAATGAGAAATGTAAAATTCTTAGAACATTTGTGACAAGAAAAAATTTATTTTTATTGGTGCTGTTGAGCAGTTCTAGGGCTGGGAACTCATCATACTGGCTCTGAGCCAGTTAATTAGTCCTCAGACTTTCTCTGGAGTGACAGGTTTTTTTCCTTTGCCTTTCTCATTCAAAGAGCCCTCAGGTAAATGGCTAATGGGTTAATGACACTTCACAAAAAGAACATGCCTCGTAAGGCTTGTTGTATTTTTTTGTTTTGAGACAGGGTCTTGCTCTATAGCCCAGGCTGGTCCTGAACTCACTGATGTAGCTCAGGCTGGCCTTGGACTCAGTACAATCTACCTGCCTCAGCCTCCTAAGTAGTGGGATTACAGGTGTGCACCACCATGCCCATCTTTATGTGATGCTGGAGAATCAAACTCAGGGCCTTGCACTTGCCAGGCAAGTGCCATTCCTCCAGCCCTGACACTTGTTTTTCTAAAGACAACTTTTAGCAAATATTAGAAAGCAACAGGATATTTCCTTCCCAGTTAGGAGAGGGTTTTAAAGTTCTGTGAATATATTAAGGATCTGGATTACATTATAGACTTAGAATCCTAGGACTATAAGGCAATTCTTCTGTTGTCAAATACCTGTCTCCATCCAGGAAAAAGTGCCCAATAAACCAAATCGAAAATTTTCAGTAGAGAATATCTAGTTAGAAGAACTTTCAACTGGCAACAGGTAACTTTTTGTGTAAAAGTAAAGACAAGTAAAAAGCAAGACTGTAAACATTGACAGTATCAAAGAGCATTGGCTATACAGAAATGTTACCTCTCAATTCCAATCCAAGTACAAGCAGGGAAAAGGAAGCATACCAATATGAGACCAAAAGAACATCCTCCCACCTCTCACCAAAAAAACAAAACAAAAAACTAGACCCAGGTTTCTCTGGAAGTATAAGCAATCTCTTCTTTGCTTCCACTGCCCTCTACCTGAGCTGGAAAAATCACATGAAGAGCTTAAAGTCACTTGCCTGTGCTCCACGCTGTCAGAAGTTTGGTTTCTATGTCAATCCTACCACTTAACGTCATTACTAGATGTCTGTTTTAACTGGCAAGATAAGCAAAAGAAATAATGAATTTTCTTCCTGATACCTATTTAAGTTCCTTGATAGTTGGAACATAGTCACAAAGAACAGAAGGACAAGAAAAACAAATCTATTTTCCCAGTATATTTCAACTTGTAGCTGAGGGTTAATTAAAACATTATTTCTAAAAAGTGTTATATACTCAAAATTTTAAGAGTCCAAAGTTACAGAAACACTCAAGTTAGCTTTTCATAACTCAGGCAAAAATGAAAAATTATCAGCTTCACCCATAAAGCATTTAGAAATATTAATTTCCATTTACAACTTTTGCATGACTGGCAGAGACCATCCAACAAGTAGCAAGCAAAATAACAGACCACAAGCATGAAAGAAACCAAGATAGTTCAAAAATATACCAAGTAAGAAATTTGATACAACTGGGCACCAACGTTTCTCCTTTGAACACCTGTTCCTCACTGCCCTTAGATGCCCTGGCTTAGGATAATGACTGAGCTTGAAAAAAAAAAAACTTAATAGTTACACAAAGTTTGTGGGTCTAAACAAAGCTACAAAACTTAGCTTTAGTTGTAACATTATGCTGACACAAAAACTTCACTACACAAAGCTGCTCTGATGAAGTAGAACCTCTCAATAACATTCACCCCAAATACATGCAAAGAGGGATGACATGACAGTACAATGTGCTGTTTATATTAATTGTAAGAAAAACCTATAAATGCTATTCACGTGAAAAAAAAATACTAATTATAATGGCTGTCCAAATGTTCCTGCGGGGAGTAGGGACGAGGCAAAAAATCTTTTTGGTGAGTATCCTTTTATCCAAACACCAACAGAAACATTGAGCTTCTTCTCCACTAGGACAATTTGATGGTCGCTGGCGGTCCTCATTCTTGGCAGGGAAGGGAACAGGAATCATGAAGCAGATATTGAGGAACTTGCGCAGTAGAGTCCCTAGGTGAAAAAGTTGAATAGTAATGACCTAAGATACTGTACCATCACAAAACTAGCCAGACTGTTTTGAGAAGGCTGCTCTATTCTAAAGAGCAGTGTCAACAGACAGCAACACAAGGCCAGGACAGCATAAGATTTGGCTAAGACATCTGAGGATGTAATTTAGCTCTATTAAGGATCTTTCTTGACCTAGAGTCTCATGAACCAGAAACTATCTAAAGTTCTACATTCTTTCATCTGATCCAAATAAAAATGAAAAAGCCAGGAAAGAAGCTCAAAGTACAAACTGTATGCAACTTTTGCTTGTGAATAAATCAAATTTACCTGCTGTTGCCCACAAATACCTCACCCTAGGTTGTCTGAGCACTGGCAGACTCTCTTAGGTCTAAAGAAAACAAGATCAGAATTCCAGAGCAGGACAGCAGTGGGGAAATGGGGACAGTATAGGTTTTGACTCAATGAGCAACTTACTAAGGTACATAGGAATAATCTCAATTTTCCTTTAAAATGCCGGTCTTTAAAACAAAGTACACAAGGCTGTACTCAATTAGCTCACAGAGGGTAACTGGCCCTATACCCCCAGGGCCCGACCATGCTGTACTTTGTTTTACTGACCTTAGGTAAGACTCACTCCCTTAGCTCCCAGCTATTTCCTTTTCTTCAGCTGTTTTTTCTTTCCACCTCTTTCACTTTCTCTCCATCTCATTTCATTCAGTAATGGATGCTCAGAACAGACGGTAAGCAGTCAACACAAAGCTAGCATTTTTAAAAACACTTCCTGTGAATAAGGTATAAAGCAAGCCCAGAAACAGCCACTACTATCTAACCATTACAACTATTTCTGTCTTTTACTAGTTTGTACTTTTAGATGGGAAGGCTTACTTCTCACAGATCAACTTATTAAACCAAATACACAATATAGGATTAAAAAATCTCTAGTACTTCTTAGGGGCAAGAGGATTGTTATCAGATCATAAAACCCCAAAATCTTGAGGAAACCCCATACATGTTATATATACAAGTTTATTTAGCTGAGATGGTTATTTATTCAATCACTTAAAAACAAATGAAAGGTCCAAATTAGTGATCTGGTGTGATTAGTGGTCTTATTAAAAAACAAGAATTCAAGGGTGCACTTGATTACTGAGAGGACAGATTTGAGGCTCGAGTGTAACTCAGTAGTACTTCTTCAGTATACACATGGCCTTGAGACTGATCCCTTACTCAGCATGCACATGACCCCAGGTTCCACCCCCAGCAATGCAAGACAATGAATACAGAAGTCTTCAAGCCAACTATGTCTTGGAGCAGTTTTAGGACAGAAATACACCCGAGAAAGCAGGGAGGGAAAGGGAAAGGGCACCTTAAATTCATTATCTTATATCAGTAGGTTACTGCTAAGAGACTGAAGAGCCAGAGCAAATATTCAGTTCTAGAAATGATACACTGATAATTAAAACCTTACATATAGAATTATCTCTGAATTGTTACGGAACTGTTCTTATTTTAGTAAATACTGAATGAGCATTTAAGTCGGAAGCTGTACTAGTCAATGGAAAAATCATGGTTTCCAAAGAAGTTATTATAAAAGGTAGCTATGTACGCTCATACAAAGTGCTTGAGAACCACTGGACAGGAGGAAAATTTTTAAAGCGTCTATTTGCTCCTAATCAATACCAAATCTGACTTAAACTGATGGTAGGGCTGGAAATGTTGCTCAGGGGTACAGCTCTTGCGCCTATTACATGTGAGCCCTTGGATTCAATCCCTTGTACAACAAAAATAAACCCATCACTGAACCTAATCCTCGGAGGCTATACATTCTGGCTAAATGCAATGCAAACATTTTTATTCCCAACTGGAAAGTGCAAAGTTGCCACACATTGGCTTTTAAAGTTCATCTTCCCAGAGTGCCAACAATTCAATTTTATTTTGCTTTTGCAAATCTGTTAATACAGATTTAAGTGTATACTTAGCTATTAAATGCAAGTGTTTGTAAGCATTTACCCCTTCACAGGTTCTGTTGTACCCTACTGTCTTTTGTAAGGCTGTTGCTTAGTAACCAAGAGGCTGGCCAGCCCTGGCCACTGTGACCCACTATCCTTCTGGGAGGACGATTTGACTAGTCAAAAGATGGCGAGTTTTTGAGAACTGGTTGTGCATGGTACAGTGGAAAGCCAAGAAGCCAAATATCTCCTGTCTTGAGGCTGAGCTTTGGGCCACAGCCACTCTTAATTACATGAAGTGGTTTGGAATAGTCCCCAGCTCCCAGGGTTAAGATCACTGGATCAAAGATAGTACCATGGGACACCCTTGTGGCATCAGGTAGGTATTACAGGTAGTGTTTGCCAGATTAATCATTTAAAGTCAGTGAATTCAAGACCTGAATTTAAGGTATTGGGACCTCAATTTGTTTTCGACCTGCCACTTTAAAATCACAGGCATTTCCCTCAAAGTACAAAACAAGGCTAATGACATTTGAAAATTAATGAGTTGAAAGTACTTTGTAAAACAGCTATTAAGAAACATCAAGTATTTGTCCTATGAGCTTCCACTTTTCCCTTCCAAATTTTCCACTAAAAAGGTAGGGAGGACATGAACCCTTGAGGTCACTACTTTGGGAATAAATCCAATCTGATCAAAGGAGCACACTGCATCTCAGATCTAAGCTATGCAGCACACTTGACTCACATTTGGTTAATACATCTATTTACAAATACTAAGACGTGCAGAATAAATGCAGAAAGTTAAAACCACAGCCTTCAAAGAGTTTTTACAGTGTAGCTGGGTGAAACAAAACATACACATGAAACAAGCAGAGGAAAATTTGTAAAGTAAACATGAGTTCATGTATACATTAACACAAAAGCAAGCAGAAATTGCAGTTAGTTCAACAATAATGATTAAGAAGGAATATAGAAATTTCTAGTGGAGTCTGGGGCTTGTAGAGCTAAATATAAATATGCCATGTGCCTTGAGAAAATTGCTTAATCTAGTTGGTCCACTCTTGACCTAAAGCCCAAAGTCAGGGTCCTAAAGTCTAAAAACCAGAACCACTGATTCAACCCCAATAAAAAACTATACAGATCTGCCTATGACTACTAAATCCAAAGGCAATTTAAGGCTTCCTCCAAAGAGCCAGCTGCCTAATCTTTGAGGAGACAATGCAAACAATTCTTGATGACAAAATGTGCATAGCTTCCAACAAAACTTTACAAGACCAATTTCGGAGTAACATTTAACTTTTCAATTGGGCTTTTAGCCTAGCATTTGGATGTGAATTTCTTGGTTTCACAATGAGGAGCAACTAGTTATCTAATAATAGGATTAAAATACTTTTTCCTTAACACTTTGCACTTTAGGAAATTACAAAATCGTTTCTGTCTTGTCAGTCAACTTACTGAACTGTTAGCAGTGCACTTGGCTCACTGGAAAATGTTAAGTATCACAAAACTTCATTCAGTACAAATTATGAGAAACTGAACTTGGAGTAATCTATTACAGGGCATAACATCTTTTCACTGATAGAGCCAAGCGTGACTCAAACCAGATTTGCAGATGCACACAATTTGGAACAAAACTGCTGGTAGGCAACTGGGAGGGGAGAATGGAAGCTTAATATATATGCAGCTATAGAAGCAAAACCAAAGGCCTAGTAGTTATCAGACCAGATTATGATTTAAGAATGGTTGCTGAGCATGGTGGTACAGTTGTAACCCTAATACTCTAGGAGGATGTGACAGGAGGATCTCGAGTTCTGGCTCAGACTGTGCAGCTCAGTAACTTGCCAAGTCCCAGCCTCAAAAAACAAAATGGGCTGGGTATGTAGCTCAGTGTGAAGGCTCTGACTTCAATCCCCAGTACCACAAAAAAAAAAAAAAGATTAATTGGAAAAATAGAATATAACCCATCACTGATTCATGTTAGAGGAGGGTCAATGTTTCAGTAAAGTCAGACTTGATAACCAGGATGAAGACTGGAGTCAGAGACCATCTTCAACACTTCAGTAATTAACTTCGGTATGCATACAAGAATGGTGAAATGGGAAGCAGAGATCCAAGACAAAAGCCAAGTCTGGAAAATTACTTGGTAGGTAAAATCTATAGTTGGATCTGTGCTGTAGACGCAAAGATACTCTAAGGCACAGAACCTGACTTACAACTTTCTACAATTTAACTACCTGGCTTCAGATGATATTTTTTTTAAACTATATTGCCCAGTCTGGCCTTAGCACAATTCTCCTACCTCAGCCTCAGTCGCTTTCAGCTTTCTTTACTGTTATGTTTGCTGTCATTAGTAACCTTTATCATTTCTAGTCTTAATTCAAGCTTCTAGGCAACCCACTGTTCTGGCAAGAGTTCAGAACAATGAGCTCAAGATTTGCTAATCACACTAAAAGTATATGGAGTCCCGCTTGTTTAGCAGACCCTGAAATCCAATGCTATGTATCTACTCAGTAACACAACCACCTAAAACCTTATCCCAAAGTTCCCCATGAAGACTTTCTAATCACCAGCACCTCAACGCTCTTTTGCCATGCCTCTGGCATTTTTAATAGGCATATATAATCTACAGTCCACATTTTTAAAATGAACTGTCTTCGGCCATATAAAGTATGTAATATAACAAACTGTAAGTTTAAGTTTAGACTTTTACCTCATTTTTTAAAAAGGGGCAAAAAAAATACAGTACAAACGGCAAGTCATAGGACAGACATGCCTGGTCAAGTTTAGCCCTTCTCTTGTAAGAGAATTCTAGATTTTCATTGCAAAGTTCCACTTATTTACACTAACTCCTTAGCCCATTTTTCAATTTGAGGCAGGGTCTCTGAATCAGTGATTGCCCTGACTTCAACCTCCAGAGTGCTGCAATTCCAGGCCTGCCTGGCAAACTTTATTATTAAAGTAACACCAGAGCTAACATTTTTAAGATTACAGATGGGCTCAATCCAATTTGCAGGAAGGATGCTAGTCAGCAGCCTTCTAGTCTCTTTTGCTTCATGTTAAATTAGTGGGGATGGAGAACCTTCTTGTAAAAAATAATCAATTCCTCCTCTCCTACAATAGCAACACCTAATGTGGTTGTTTTCAGCCTCCTACTCTTCAAAAGAGAGAAATTTTTTAACACTAAGGTTAAATATTAAAGTTTTAATGCTATTTATTACCCTTACCTTCTTACTGGCTAATTCCATCCAGTGAGCCTAAAAACTTTGTGTTGTTTTGAGACAGGGTCTCATTCTGCAGTCTAGGCTGGCCTCAAACTCCTGGCAAATCCTCCTGCCTTGCTTTAATACTGTATTTTTAGTGACGACTAATACTTTTAATCAAGGCAAGCGTGTCCTTTTTTGGGTAATATAAATTTAAGGAACAGGAGTAACGAATGTCAAAACTCATTTCATTCTTATTTCAAGATCCTAAAATGACATTAAGTAAACATCTTGAGACCTGTAATCCCAGTACTAAATTCATGCCCAGCTCAGACAACTCAGCAAAACCCAGCCTCAAAACTAAAAATGGTCTAAGAAAGCTCAGTGAAGGCACTTGGTCCAATCCTCAACACTGGGGGTGGGAGGGGGGAGGGAGGACAGAGGCATGTATGTGTACTTTTTTGTTCCCTGTGTTACTAGAGGTTGAATCCAGGATCCCCTACCAAGGAGCTACCTCATCAGCCTTTAAATTTTGAGAAAGGGTCTTGTTTATCTGCCTAGGTGGGTCTTCAACTTGTGATCTGCTTGCCTCAGCCTCCCATGTGCTGAGATTACACTTGTGCCATCTGGCTTCTAATTTCTGATCACTAGCTACCCTCTAAGATCTAGTACACCTTGAGGGCTGGAAAAATGGCACAGTGGCTAAAGCGCTTGCCTACCAATCTCAAATACTTGAGTTTGATCCCCCAGCAACATATAAACCAGGCATGATGGCACACCCCTGTAACCCCAGCACTTGGAAGGCTAAGGCAGGAGGATTGCCAAGAGTTTAAGGCTAGCTTGGGCTCCATAGTGAGTTCAGGACCAGCTTGGGCCACAGACCGAGACCCTGTATCAAAAAAAAAAAAAAAAAAAAAAAAAAAAAAAAAAAAAAAAAAAAAAAAAAAAAAAAAAAAAAAAAAAAAAAAAAAAAAAAAAAAAAAAAAAAAAAAAAAAAAAAAAAAAAAAAAAAAAAAAAAAAAAAAAAGAAAAGAAAAGAAAAGAAAAAAATCCTAACTTGGCAAATAAGAATTTTTAACTATTACTAAAAGCCACTTAGTATCAAGAAATACTGATATACTATGTACTATCACTTCTCAATCTGTTTCACACCACAAGCTAATAACACTCTGAAAAAAATTAATTTTTCCTACATGTACATAACCCATGTTCTGTAAACACACATACTTCTTTGCAGTGTGCCCACTCCTGTACCCAATCCTTACACTCCTGGCCTTATTACTTAAGATGACATTGTAATCAGAAATACAAGCAGGTGCAGGTCTTCAGTATTTTCTCCTACATTCTAAAACCTGGACATTTTCCTGATTCGCATAAGTACCAAAAGTACAATCCAAAATTTTAGTGGATCAAAAAACTGGACATGGGAAGGATTATCACAGTAGTTAATTTCTACCTTTACAGTAGGGATCATTTCCTGGTTGATTTTATCACAGCTCCCTCTAGTGGCTAAATTTCACCTATCCAGCATGTAAAAATGCTAGAAAATATTAGAAACTTCGCTTTTCTTTTCTTATAAGTTGTTTTCTTCAAAGTATATGGCAGGAATGAGTACAATATCTTAGAGAGGCTCTCTTCATGTTGACAGTTCTAATCATTAGCCCACATATAAATCCAGTTATATGGGGCCAGGAGTTAAGACAGTCTGATCAAGGGCTTACATACTACGTTATTTGTAGTTCTGTTAAGAGATGAAGACAAAGTACCCATGGAACTATTTTTACATCTACCTTGTATACCTAAGTGATCAACTTATGATAAAGGCAATCTTCACAATCCAGACTTAGTACCTACTAAAATGTTGTAAACAAACCTGGGGGTGTAGCTCAGTAGTAGAGAGCTTGCCTAGTACATGCAGGAGGCTCTGGACTCAATACCAGCATTACCTCCTCCAAAAAAAGCTGTTAACTACAGTCACTTAAACCTCTGAAGTCTATACTAACTTCCATGTGACACAGACTATTTTCTATACACTATCAATGCACCAAGTAATTCTGGCAATAGGAATATATGCCTCTTGATCCCTAAAGCAATCACTTTCAGAGTTTTCAGGCAAAGCTTTCAAAGGTAGCAAAGACACTTTCAAGTTCACATGAAGCTTGAGTCTGTGTTTAAAGCCTATTTTTGGGGGGTGTGGGGTGTGTCAGGATTATTGTTCATCCAACAATCACAGTAGACCTAACAAAATTTCCTTTATAACTCTTCAATTTATACCAATCTTAACCTTTCTCACAGCACCAGACTGGTCCCAGTAAGTTTAAAATAGAAAACATATATTCTATATTCCACTACAAGCCTACAATCTATACCAGCTCAAAGACAATGTATTTAGGATTCATGGCCCCTTACATTTTTTATATAAAAGCACTTTATATACCCTAACACTATGTTAACATCCTAAGTAAAGTCTGTGACAATTGTAATTAAGTAACCAAGACTACCGTTATGCAGAAAAAAATTCAGTCATGCTAACTGCAAAAATACAGGCATCAATCCTGGTCAGCTTTTCACAACTTGTTCCTACAACAAAAATTCTTATTTTAGAGATTTCTAGATTTCATAAGAGTTGAAGAGGTCGCAAATCTGTTTTCCATGTGCAGTCCTCATAATGTAATGGAAATAAGCCAAAGATCATTAAATTGTAACAGAGATCTTCAGACTATTTTATCTGCTTTCAATATTGTTTATGACTGACTTTACACAAATCAAAAAAAAAAGGCACACACACAAATTCACCTTGATCAGAAATCTGAAAATAGCACTGGCCCTAATGAATGTTTCAGGCCCTAAAATTAACCAGAATGAACTCAAGCACGAAGATAAATGGATATAAACATTTCTATTAGAAAAAACTTTAAATGATAGTTATCACATTCTTAAAACACTTGTTATTAAATTATTAAAATTGTTATTAAAAATCAGACCCCCAAAAAATTAGAAATCAGAAAATGAATCTCTTACCTTTTGTTTCCTGGAATGTAGGCTGAACAGCAAGGTAGGTTATTCAATCTGATGTTATGAAAAAAGTAACTGCTTCTTAAAGAGACTTAGATTCTTTCTTGGTTAGAAAATAAACTATAGGTTCCCTTCAACATCTTAAGGGGACACAGAAAAGGAAAAATTCAAGGCAATTTCTATAGTTCCAAGAGTGTGACTTTCTAAGGCCAATAGGGGTAGAAGTAAAGCTAGATCTCTCATCTCAGCTTTTGACTATCTGGTCATCTCATCTGTAAAACCTATGCCCTTCTACCTTTCCTAAACATCTGAGTCCCTATCTTTGAATTTAATACTACATAGAAAAAAATACTTTCTGATCTCTTTTCAATCAGGTTGGACATACTAAAAACTTTACTTAGTAAAGTATTTCATTTAAGTTGGTCTAAACAGAAAAACTTTAAGTAAGACCATTTCCATTTTGGTGCTTCCAAACACTATAAATAGCGAAGTTTCCTTAAATCTTTCAAAACCATCCCTCAAATGTCTTTATTCTACATGCACACACACACACACACACACACACACACATAAAAAAAAAAACTTTGAAAAAGTTTCTCCAAGCATCTCAAGTAATCGTTCAAACTTAGGAGCAATTTTTTCCTTTGGGCATTATTTGTAATTCTTAGTGTTTCACCCAAGGTGAAAATTGCCCAGGCCAAGTATTGCAGTCCTATAATCCCAGCACAATGAATGGCCAAAGTAAGAGGATCCCACAAGCCCAGCTGGGCAATTAGTGTGATCATCTCAAAATGAACACGGGCTAGGAGTGCTCTCATGGAAATGATCTGCAAAGGGTTTTGGTTCCCATCCCTCTACCTCCTGACACCATGTTCACCAAAATGTATTGGTTAAAGCATCTTATGCAATACCATCAAGCTTTCTGATTTTCCTCTAGGTTTTAAATGGTCTGATATTAAATTCAGCTTGCACTTCTGAGTAATAACCAAGGGAAAAGTTAAAGGTCTAGTTATTCTTACTGGATACAGAAAAGCGGTTTGTTTCTAACTAGCTATAAGAAAAATCAGAACTTTAGCAATTAAACAACTGCCAACCCAAGCAAGCTGAAAATTTAGCATCTAAGGGCTGTAAGAATGTATAAACTAGACTTTTCAAAAAAAGGAGAAACGTCATTAAGTTCAAGTTCTAATTCATTTGTGCTAAAGCTAAGGTTTAATACTTTATCAATTTTTGCCGTCTCATTGAGAATCTCAAATCACCTTCAAACTTATTTACCAGCCACCAACCAACTTAATACACAAGCCCACATTGTCTAAATGATCACCAAAACAAGCAGCATCAACAAGTTTTTAATCATTTTTTAGCAAAACAGGAAAACCTTGACTAAATCACCCCCTCAATTGCCATATTACAAAAATGCCTTCTCACTTTATCCTCCCCTTAAGACTTTTACAATTAACAGTATAAGAGACAGCTAATATAGTTTATTCAAAATTGTCTTTCAAGAAACTTTGCTACATGTAAACACAAGAGTCAGAATCTTAAAAGAATTAACTGATAGACTGGTTACCCAGTTAAAACCTTACATGAAGAGGAAAAAGGACAACCATGCATAGTTTTTTAAAAAATGTTTATTTTTTCAAAGAAAAATGGCAATAGCCAATTTTGAAAACCTACTCATTCATTCAATTTTTTTCTTTAAATTTAGAAGAAACTTACTGATTTACTATTTTAAACAAACCCCCCCTTTCCCCTTTAAATGTTTACCATCTACTCGTGCTGAATCCTTCCAAGGAGATTGCTCCAGCGTATATCTCCAGGTCCTCGCTTTGCTCCTTTTACCAAAAACGCAAAACACAATTCCATCGTGCATCTTAAGGGCTCCAATCGTCAAAAATAGGAAAAAAAAAATTCTTTGGAATAGCCAATTAAGTTGATAAAAAAATCCACACGAATGCGGTTTGGTTGGGGCAGGAATCCACTCCTATGTTCCTGGTAATCTGATCCCGCTCCATGAATCCTTGTAATTCATCCTCCCTATCCTATCCACATTATGATTTGAATCCAATGATCCAGCTCCAAGGATTGGGATCCAGTGAGCCCTCTCCAATCCAAACCTTTATAACCAGCAAAACCAAAAAAGAGGAGGCAAAATGTTAGATACTGTAATCAAAAAAGTTTTCTGGGGAATGATGAGTTATGTCTGTCATCAGTTTAACAGATGTACATCAATAACTATCAAATTCCCCAAAACAAGTTTCTGAATGGTGTTCAGACAAATTTTAGAAACTTAATTATCATAGAGACTAACTGGAAGAAGCATTTCATATTTACAGTTCAACTGATAATGCCAACACTTGTTACTGTACAGCGTATTACAGGTTCTGTGGTTGTAGAGTTATGTAGTTGAAAAGTTTATAGTTACCCACCTAAGCTTAAACTAAATCTAATGCTCCCACCTGCAATTTAATTTGTAAATTAAAGTGTCTTAAACATGAGTCAATTATGAATATTAGTTTAAAGGGGAAGATGAGACTTAAAAAGTACTCTCAACTAAATTATCTACACCAATACGTTGGAATTCTATATTTTGCTTTCATTTTGTCTTAAAAAAATGAAATAGCAATGCTCTTATCAGTCACACAGAGGACATGCAGATTTAGCAGTATTGATATTATACTCTATCTTGTTGGAATTAAAGACACCCTGTACCCACATGTACACCAACAGCAGGTCACACATTAACAGTTGTAACTAAGCACTGTGACAAATTAGCCAGTTCTTCCCACATTAGTCCCTATTAAAACAAAAAAGGGGAAGGGAGCAAAATAAAACTGTTACAAAATGGGCAATTACACTACAATTGCCAAGGTTTAAAGAGCAAAGCAATTGTAGCTAAAGACAAATGCATAAGATGTTTGCAAGTGTTTTTAGATAGATGTGTGTGTATATATATATATATATATCATTTTTAACCCTTGCCTTTTAGTATAAGGTCAATACTGCCAATTTCATCTGTGACAATAGCACTTGGAGTCATACCATTGCCTCCATTATTGATCTGATCCTCCTCAATCCTCCTTTTGACAATCCTAAAATGATTGAAATGTGCTCCACAATCCTTAATCCAAAGCATTCTTAATCCATCTCTTCAGATATGTCTACAGAAAGACACATGAAAAGCAAGATAAACATAAGAACTTACTTCCCCAGGTAAGATAACCACAAACACCCCCAACACCCCAGTTCACACAAACCAGAGCAGAATAGACATTTACACAATATCACAGTCTGAAGAGCAT
Organism: Ctenodactylus gundi; assembly: GCA_004027205.1. Classification (NCBI taxonomy): domain Eukaryota; kingdom Metazoa; phylum Chordata; class Mammalia; order Rodentia; family Ctenodactylidae; genus Ctenodactylus; species Ctenodactylus gundi. The sequence continues at coordinate 115,783 of PVKB01003876.1, read as the reverse complement.
GGAGTTAGCTAAATTTAAACAATCCTGTCTATGACATCACTTAAAATACAATTTCTCAAAGACATGAGGGGAATGTAGATGTTAGGAGCAAGGGGATATTACACAAGAATGCATTTCAATACTTTAGCCCATTCTGAACAAAACAGTTTGAATTAAAAAATGAAAAGATTGTACTGAGTAAAGGAAAACTGTATACAACATGGGTTCTACAAAAAGTGTCACCAATCATCTTATGTACGAGAGCGAGATCTGCTATGACGGGGAGAATAGCGTGGTGATCCTCTGCTTCTCCTTGGGGAGTAACTGCGACTCCTGCTGTTGCTTCTGCTACGGCTTCTGCTACGACTACGGCTTCGAGATCGAGATCTTCCATAACTTGGACTTCTGGGCCCATCAACTTTAACCCGGATGTAGGCAGTTTCTCCCTATTGGATAGACAGAACTTTCCATTGAAAGATCTAAGCTTTTCACCTGTCTTCAGTCATGCTGAATGAACACAGTAACTACAACCAGGTATATGGCAATTTACTTGGACACCCTTGCCTGAATCCTTACCTTCAAATTCCACTGTTAAGATCACTGTATCCAATTCTGGCAAAGAAAAGAATAAGTGTAGAACCTACCTCATGAGATCTAAACTTAGTGTTATCCAGTTTTCGAACTGCATAGGTCATATCTTCTTTCCGTACAAACTCCACGACACCAGTGCCATCTCGGTAAACATCAGCATAACATACATCACCTGCCTCACGCATGTGATCCTTTAAGTCCTGCCAGCTTCCACTTGGAGGCAGTCCTGAAAAAGTGATTCCCCCTCTTAATACCAATTTTCCTGAATTTCACATTAAACTCAGATATTGGAACAAAAATTATTTTAAAATGCTTAATGATTGTACTTAAGTGATTCCAGGTAAAGAGCTGGTAAGATTCTGAGATCCAGAGTCCAAATTTATTTGTAAAGGATCTTCACTGTCTAGTACCGCAACCTAATTTGGGTAAATCACCACCAAAATATTTACTGAATTCACCCAAAACCTCAATTTTAAGACCTAGTATGAAAAATTTACAATTGTCAAATCAATCCAGTCACTCAAGAAAAAAAAAATTTTAAGTGGGTTCTACCCTTCTCAACCCACTGGAGAACTACAAACTCACCAGAGACAACCACTCTGTTTTCAGAGCGCCTGGACGGGGGGCCATAGCGGCCTCGGGGAGCTCCACCACCTCCACCCCCGCCGCCGCCTCGGCCTGTTCCGCGGCCGCTTCGAGGAAACTCCACCCGTAGACGATATCCATCGTAATCGTAGCCGTCGCGACCATACACCGCGTCTTCCGCGTCTCTGCGTGATCACAGTAAGCACAAGGCATGAGACACGAGATAGCACAAGAAACGAGGCTGGGAAGGAGCTGAGCCCCGCACATGCGCACCTCCGGCGGGGAGCCCCCACGCGCTGCATACTAGGAAGGGCCCCTCCCCCACCCAGCAGCACGGACTCGCGACCACGACGCCAGCGCGCCGCGTCTCGGTTCCCCGCTCCGGGCCCGCGCGTGGGCTTCGGTACGTCCGGGCTGCCCAGGCAGCAGGGAGGCCACATGGGCTCACTTCCTCACTCCAGTCCTGCAGGGACGACAGCGCCTCGCCCCCAGACGCTCTAACCGCCCTCCCTTCCCGCAATATTAAGGCCTCGGAGCCTTCCCCATCTAGTCCAACCTATTTCCTCAAGGACGCAAGCCCCATGCTGCCTCACCGCGGGTCCTCGAACTCAACGAAGGCGAAGGGCGGTCCCCCGCGGCGATTCTTGAGGTCGATGTCGCGTATAGCGCCGTATTTGTAAAATACGTCCTCAATGTCCTTGGTCCGGATGTCTGGAGGTAAGTTTCCCACGTAGATGCGGCAGTCGTTGTTCCCTGCCGGGCCACGAATCACACCACCTCCCGACATGGCGGCGACGAAAAGCGCGGACTGGAGAACAGGCCTTCCCACCAAGCCTAGCGCACAGCAGAGCAAGCCCGCAGCGACACCACGTCTCCCGCCGCCTCTCCAAAATGGCGCCTTTATCTGCTTGGCGCACGGATACGGGGGGTGGAGGGAGAGAGGAAGAGAAGCGGGAGGAAGCGGCTACTCGAGCTCAATACGCATGCGCAAGAGCGTAACGGACGCTGCGAAAGGTAGGCTGACGCACTCGCGACGTCACCCTCCGCACGAAAGGGAAAAAAGTCCCTCTCGTGCCCAGTTTGCGGAGTCGTTAACGAGTGGCCGTTCGTATGGTAAAAAAATTAAATATAGAGCTCTTGTGCAAGGGCTATTAGTCCCTATCGGAACTTCAAAAATAGTTTCTCTACGAATGACCCTCTTTAAAAGCAAACTCTAACCCTTACCCAAAGCCTTGAAAGGACTTCGTAAAACCTAGCTTTGAACCTTATCCCACTATGCTCTGCGGCCTTAACGGCCTTTGGCGGGAAAGGCCCCGGGGCGGAGCCAAAGGAGGAGGGATCGAGTTGTTGCCCCGGAAACCGGGTCGGATTTGCATAGTGCTTCCCGCCCCAAAGCTGAGTCGCTGGTGATTCGATTAAAAACCCGAGAGTAGCTGTAGGCCCACTAATTACTCAGGTGTGTAATTTAGAGGACCCCAGTTGGAGCTCTTAATAAGTATACGAAGTACTGTTCTACTTTCATTTCAGGACTTTGCACGACCGAATTCAAGAGTCATAGTAGAGGCGGTGGGTTGTACTGCTCATCCGTCTCTCGTGGCGTCTGTCAACCAAGAGGGATGACAACACCATACTGATTGAGGACCCACCTTTCCTTCTCTCTGGTGAATGGCCTATTGCTGGACCCGTGCAGAGGAAAGGCTGAATACTTGCTGAATGACTTAACTGGAAGAGCTGTGTGCTTTGAAGTTAGTAAACCCTTCTTTTTATTTTATTTTAATTTATTTTGAGACAGTATGTCCCTCTGTAATCCAGGCTAGTCCTCAACTCACTGTGTAGCCCAGGCTGCCCTGGAACTCAGAGCATATCCACTTGGGCCACCACACCTAGAATCAAACCCAGAACCTTGTGCTTCTTAGGCAAACACCCTGAAATACACTCCCAGCTCCAATTACTTTTTCAAAAGTTACTTATATGCAAGAATTTTGAGCTCATTATCATGATACAAATGAAAAAATGAATCGAGAAGAGTAACTACTGGAGACCACAGGCACTGCACAGGCCTGGGATCCTTTTATTGCATGCTGACTAAGGATATAAGAACTTTCCTTCTTGGGGATGGAGGAGTAGCTTAGCAGTTAGAGTGCTTTCCTAGCAAGCTCAAGGACCTGGGTTCGTTCTCCAGCACCACATAAGCTGGGCATGGTGGTGCACATCCTAGCACATGGGAGGCTGAGGCATGAGGTTGCCATGTGTTTGAGGGCAGCCTGAACTACATAGTGAGTTTAGGATTGGCCTGAATTGAAGATTGAGACCCTGCCTCAAAAAAAGGAAAAGAAAAAGAAAAAAAAAAAAAACTTGCCCCTTTTTTCCAAAAACATCTGATTCTTAGTGAATTCATGTCTTTTTTTTTTTGTTTCGTACAGTGCTTCAGAGGGAACCTAAGGCCTCATGTTTGAAATCATGGGGTTAGAAAATAATGATGATGAATTCAAATTAGAAGCAAAGCTTACAATTATAATAAGCCAAATTGGAGTGTAAGGGTGATTTTCTCCATATTATGGTGGGGTTTTTTGATGCTCATTTGTTTTGTTTTGTTTTATTGAGGCAGGATCTCTGTAATCCAAGCTACTCTTGAGCTCATTATGTAGATCAAACTGGCCTCAAATTCACTGCAGTCCTCCTGCCTCAGCCTCCCAAGTGCTGGGATTACAGGCGTGTGCCACTATGCACAGTTTATGTGGTGTTAGGGAATTGAACTCAGGGCCTCATGCTTGCTAGGCAAGCACTCTAACCATTGTGCTATTCCTCCAGAACTATGTATTTATTTACAACAGTTCCTCTCTCTGAAGATGTGAGGCAGCTTATAGAAATAAACATTAAACAAATTGGGCAACCTATTTTAGGAAACCTACCCATTAGCAGAAGCTTCTATCCCTCTGTTTGGGACATGACCTGGAAGGGTGTACACGAATCCGGCCCTTTCTTCCTGTCTTGACCTCCCATCTGCCATGAGTTGAACTGACTTCCTCCAAAACAGCAGCTATGCTGCTGCCATATGCTTCCACCATTACCAACCTCAAAGTAGCTAAGACAAGGAGAAATTAGAGGCAGTGGGAAAGTAAGGGCTGGGTGGATTAAAATGAAGTAATGAATAAGCTTGTTTATTTCTAGAAATGGATACGGATTTTTTTTTTTTTTTGAGACAGGGTCTCACTCTGTGATCCAGGCTGGTCCTGAACTCACTTTGGAGCCCAGGCTGGCCTTGGACTCATGGCAATCCTCCTGTCTTAGCCTCCCAAGTGCTGGGATTACAGGCATGCACCACCACAGTCAGCTTATGTGGTGCTGGGCAATCGAACTAGGGTACTTAGCACTTGCTAGGCAAACGCTCTAACTGCTGAGCCATTCCTCCAGCCCATGGATACAGATTTGACTGTGGTCTTCCTAGTAAAGATGATACCACACACACGTATAATCCCAGCACTCTTAAGAGTCAGAGGCAAAAAGATAACAATTTTAAGCCCAGCAATTCAACAAGATTCTGTCTCAAAAAAAGAGCTGAGTATGTAGCCTATTGCAAAGCTCCAGGATTCAATCCTCAGTAATGGGGGGAAGCGGGATATTAGAATATTCAGAATCCAAAGTGACTGAAATAAAACTAGTTATTTGGGAGGGCATCATTTCTGCACAGCAAAGTAAACTATCAATAGAATGAAAATTGATGGAATAAGAAAAAAATTTTGCCAGCTGCTCCTCAGATGGAGGACTACTATTCAAAGAACTGAAAATATTAGACACATCCAAATAAAAGATTCAGTGAAAGAATAGCTGAAATGAATAGACAGTTTTCAGAAGAAGTCTGAATGGCCAATAAATACATGAAAAAATTTCCAGTATCTTTAGCCAACAGAGAAATGCAAATCAGAACACTGAGGTTCCATCTAACACCAATAAGAATGGCTGGTATTAAAAATTCAAAAAACAAGTGCTGGCAAGATTCTGGGGAGAAAAATTTCTCTCACATTGCTGGTGAGACTGTAAACTCAGAAAACCATTACAGAAGGCAGTATGGAGATTCCTCAAAAAACTGAAGAAAAAAAACCTGAAAATAGATATCATATCCCATTTGACCCAGCTATCACCCTTCTGGTTATCTTCCCAAAGGAGTTAAAGTCATTGTACAAGAGTGGTGCATGCACACTCATGTTTATAGCATCACATTTTATAATAGCCAGTTCTTGGAAGAAGCCAGTATATGCATCAGCAGATGAATGGGTAATGAAGATGTGGTATAATTACACAATGGATACCACTTGCCAGAAAGAAAGATAAATATGTGTCATTTGTAGAAAAATGGATTCACCTTGATGCCATTATGTTAATGAAATGAATCAGGCATAAAAGGTTAAATATTGTATGCTCTTTCTCATATGAGAAAAACCAAACCATAAAAAGATGGAATAAAGAATATAGACTTTACTGAGAGTGAAAGGAGATGTAGGCAGTGAGGGAGTGGTAAGGGAAATAAAAATGAACAAGATGTGGCATGTAAGTAAAAATAAATACAATGGCATAAAAATAAACTCAGTAAACTTTATTCATTAAAACCATTAGTAAATTCCTTTGTAAGCTTGCTAACCATTTCTTGCATTTCAGTATGCCTTGTTTGAACTGATTGACTGTTTCATGTGTTAATTGACTTCCTTGTCTATAATTTCTGTTATTTCAGGCCCTGTGACATTAGCTTCTGGGGAGTTAGGCATTTCTGCGTGTGTCCTATTGCCTAGTCTTCTCATGATTCTATTACTGAGGGACTTCACTTCGGTGGCCTAGCTGAGATGTCTCTCTGAACATGTATGAAGTTGTGTGGGGAGAGTTGAAAGCCCACTGAGTTCTGCATTGGGGTAGGCAGTGAGGAGGACCTAACTGTCCAGTGGCCTCCAGGAGAGGCCCCCCAGCAAAGCTTTCCTGTCCGTCCTGGCTTCCCTCCCCCAAGGACGGGGCTCTCTACTCTGTTACCTGTTCTTACTACAGTCCAAATCATTCAAATCATCTCTGCTACTGTCTCTTATGTCACTCCCTTACTAGGAACTAGTTAATAATGTTCCTAAAATTCCTGGTAAGTTGCCTGTCTGTGGTTTCATTGACCCAAAACAGTTTGTACCTGGGATCTTTTCAAAATGTCTCTGTCTATGTCACTTCCTAGTATTGCTGCTGAAGTGTTGCTCCCATCCACCTGGTCTGCTGAGCTGCAGCGAAGCCTTTTCATGGGGAAGCTTGCAGTATGTTTGCAGTTGGCACCACAGGCAGGTTTGTTTTTGGAGGCTGGGGCCATCAGCTGCTCTGAATTCTTGCATCTCCTGACTCCAGGCTTACCTTCATCTGTGGCTGCTGCTGGCTGCTCCCTGCTGCCCCTGCCCTTTCTGGGTGGCCTTGTGTGACCATCCTGGGCTAGCATGTTCTTTGGCCTCTGACTTATCTTCAGGGTTTGCAACATTCCCATGGACTCCTATAGCTCCTGGACCTGCCTTCCCCCTCCAACCTAAATAGAGCAGGTCATTTTTAAACTGTTTCTTAACTCTTTGGATGTGCCTGTGTGGTGCCATTGAGCAGGACTCTTACTCAGCTGCCATCTTTCCAGAAGTCTCCAGTTCCTGATTGTTAATCTGGATTGTCACTTTGATTGGCTAGAGAGATGCCTTGGAGGATAGTAAAATAGACTTCTCAGTGTATCAGGATGAATGATGGTTGTGATCTTAGGAATTAGATTGGTTCCATGGTCCCTTTCTCTGGACCTTTCACTACTTTCTGCTTCTTGCATTCTTTGAATTGATCAGCTTTTATTGTGGTTTGGATCTGGAATGTCCCCCAAAATGTCCTTCATGTATTTGAATGTTATAGATTGTCTATGTAACAATGTGCTATTTGGAGATTGGGGCCTAGTCTGGAGGGGTGGATTACAGACATGTAAATTGGATTACTGGCATGTAGTGGGGATTTACCACACCTTCCACACCTGGATCCAGGAGGGGCTGATCAATGGGAGGAGACCTGGAAGGATATGTAAGCTGCTTCCTGCCTTCCTGATACTGAGGACTAGTCTCAACTTGCCTTGACTCGGCTTCCTGTTGGTGATGTCGTGAGAAGCTGCCTCCACCTCGGCCTCTGCCATGTACTTCCACTGCTGCCGGCCGCCCCTGAATGGACCGTGACCTTCTGAAACTGTGAGCTAAAGTAAACCTTTCCTCCCCTAAATTTGTGGATGTCAGATATTGAGTCACAGCAACAAAAAAATAACTAAGACAGCTTACATTCACAGTGCCTGCCTGTCACGGAATTTTTACCTTTGAACCACCTGATCATGAATGACACCATGAATCAAAATAAACGTTTGGTCCCGTAAGATCAGTATGTCAAGTGCTTTGTTACAGCAATGGAATAGTGACTTACTCAGTTTCCAGTGCTGTTCAATCAGCTAGTGCCATAAAAGATAACAGTTTTTTAAAAATGCAAGTCAGGCCCAGTGGCCCAGGCCTATCATCCCAACACCAACTATGAACTATGGGAGGCAGAGGCAGCAGAACTGCAAACCTGAGCCCAGCCTGAGCAAATTCATGACTTAGTGAGACTCTGTATCAAGATCAAAAATAAAAATGGACACACGCAGAAATGTAGTTCAGTGTGATGGCAAGAGGCTTGTTCCTAAATACCAAGAAGAAAAAAAAACCTAGCCATTTATGAATTGATTCCTCCACTCAAGTTATGTACTGAACACATTTTGTTTCTTATCTTTTATCTGTTAATTTAGAAATTCAGATTTCTTCAGTCTCTTGTTTTTTTTTTTTTGGTGGGGGGGGGGAGATTGGGGAGGTTGGTGCTGGAGATCCAACCCAGGGCCTTCACTCTGAGCTACATCCCTAGCCCATTTTTATTTTTGATTTGGAAGCAAGGTCTTGCTAAGTCACTGAGTTATCCAGGCTGAGCGCAAACTTGCCGCCCCCCTGCCTCAGCCTCCCAAAGTTCTGGGATTACAGGCCTGTGCCACTGGGGCCCATCTTTCAGTAGATTAATATGAAGTCAATAAGTGACTTAAACATAGGTGCTTGTATTATATTTTACATATTTTTATACATAGGTGCTTTGGGCTGGAGGACTAGCTCAGCGGTTAAAGTACTTGCTTAGCAAGCTCAAGATCCCGGATTCAGTTCCCCAGCACCAAATAAACTGGGTGTGGTGGTGCATGCCGGTAATTCCAGTATTCATGAGGCTGAGGCAGAAGGATTGCATTTAATCCCAAGGTCAGCCTGTACTACATGGTGAGTTGGGGACCTGCCTAGACTACAGAGTAAGACTCTGTCTCAAAAACAAAGCAAGCAAACAAAAAGGTGCTTTTAATTTTAAGACATTTTCACTCCAGAAAAATTAAAAACATAAATTTGTTTATTCTTGTCTGCCTGATTTAATGCAATAACTTCTGATATAGTCAGTTCAAAAAAATATAAGGTAGGACTTCCTATAGAGCGAATAGGACATTTTTGTTTCCCTGTTGGTGTCTTTTTTTATTTTTAATGTAATCAAAGGATAGGTCCTGGGGTTGATGATGGGATCACATGTTTCAAGAACAGCCTTCATGTCTGTTTACTAGGATCTCTGAGGATGACCAGTGTCTCAATGTTGTAATCTCAGACCCCTGGAAAACTGAGGGAGAAAAACCCAAGTTCAAGCACAGCCTGGGCAATTTAGCCCCCAGGTAGCTTTAGCAATTTACCTAAAAATGGCCTGGAGATAAAGCTCAGTGCAAAGGTACTGAGTTGTATCCCTAGTACCACAACAAAACAAAAATACCCCTCCCACACACACACATAAACACATAAACTTAGAGCTGGGGGGCATTGTTCAGTGGTCAGAGCACTGTCATAGTCTGAGCAAGGCCCTGGATCCCCCAGCACCACATAAAAACTAGCAGAGCAGGTGGTGCATGCCTGTGATCCCAGCACATGGCAGACCAAGGCAGGAGGATTGTTGTGAGTTTGAGAGCAGCCTGGGTTACATAGAGAGTTTAAAACCAGCCTGGACTGTAAAGTGAGACTGTGTCTCAAAGCAAAAACAGAAACAAACCTTTCTCTACATGGGGTACTTAGATGACTAATTAGATTTCTGCTGACGGAATTATAACTTCCAGTCTTGTTTCCTAAGATTCATCACTCCTTCTCTTTGAGACAGTCTCTGTATTCCAGGATGGTCCTGAATTTACTTTGTAGCTCAGGCTAAACTTGACCTCAAGGCAGTTCTCTTACCTTAGCCTCCCAAGTGTTGGGATTACAGGTGTGCAACACTTCACCTGGCAGATTTTTGTGTGGTGCTTGGGAATCAAACTCAGGTCTGCCTTGCACATGCTAGGCAAACTTTAACCACTCAGCCATACCCCAGAGGCCATCATACTTGCTCTGTGTGTGGGGGTGGGTGGGTGGGTCTGTGTGTGATACTGGGGATTACTGAGCTAAATCCTTATCCTATCTTTTATTTATTTTTGAACAGAGTCTTGCTATATTGCTGAGTTGTCCCAGCTCAAATTTGCTATCTGCTGAACCTCCAGAGTGCTGGGGATTACAAGCCTACACCACTGGGCTGGCTACATTCTCATCGTAATTAGAGTTTAAGGCTTCAGGTAGGTGTCTAAACTCCTAAGGTACACATTCACAGACAATTTTATAGATTGCACCCCCAAGAAGTTAATTATTAAACAAGGACTTTAGGAGGTTCATTCTCATAAACTACCATATTTTAAACATTGTTGCTATTTATAAAAAGTTAATTATCCTGAAAGGAAATTTTTATTTGCTTTGTTTTGTGGTACTAAGGCTTGAATCCCAGTCCTTTGCTCTAAGCAGCATCTTCAGTTCTTCCAATTTTTTAAATTTTGAGACGAGGTCTTGCTAAGTCATTAAATTGCTCAGATGGTCTTGAATTTATGATCTTCCTGCCTCACCATCTCAGAGTTCTGGAATCACAGGCATACGCCATCATCCCTGGCTGAAAGAAACTTGCTAAATGTTTTCCATCCAGTCCAGGTGTACTAGTGTCAGCACATACTTAATTCTAGAAATGATTACTTTGAGGGGAAAAAAGAAAGAAATTCAGAGATAATTGCTGTGAAGGATGATATCACAAGACCCAGTTTTATAGCAGTTTATATAACTCTTAAAATTCTATACCTGTGGTAATTGTTATGCCTGTTTTGTTGTTGATGTTGTTGTTTTTAACAGGGTCTCCCTCAGTAGTCTGGGCTGGCCCTTTCCTCCTGGTACCCTATGCTGGCCTCAATCTTTGGATCTTTCTGTCTTAATCTCCCAAATGCAAAGATTACAGTCATGCACCAGAACTGTATGACTATTCCAAAATACCACAGGGCACAGGCCTCTAAACCCAGAACTTATGACACAAACTTGTAATCCTAGAGGAGGCTGAGGCAGGAGGATCACAAGTTCGAGCCCAGCCTGGGTAATTTAGTGACTTAGCAAGACTCCATTGGGCCTGAGCTGGGGAGTAGCTCAGAGCGAAGGCCCAAGATTGGATTGCCAATACCAAAGAAAGAAAAAAGAAAGAGAGACAGAGACAGAGAGAGAGAGAGAGGCAAAAGAAAAGAGAAAAATAATAGAGAAGGGGAGCATGGAGATTCATATCTACCAATCAACAAAATCATCCTCAAGTACCATTCTTCTGAAGGCCTTATTGGGGAAGCAGGAGCCCAAGAGGCATATGCAGTTAAATATAACGTTTTAATCTGGAAATTCTGTTTTCAATATTTAATGTGCCAATCTGCTGTCCTCCCTGGAGGTAAGTCTCTTATTTTTATTGCTAGGTAAAGAGATACCTTACAAAGATTAGGAATATGTGATTCTCCTCTGTACAGAAGTTTGCTCTTAGGAAGAGTTCACTTAGAGGATTCCCTGTTCCCTTATGCCATTTATTTGCATGATATTCTCTGAAAAGGAAGCAAATAGTATACATCTTGTTTTCCATTTATATCTGTCTTATCTTTTCTTGTAAGTTACATTAAGGACAGAGTTCTACTGTAAGTCTCCTTGTTACTACTACATCATCTATTAGAATAAACTTATGTTATGGTTTGGGTCTGGAATGTCTCCCGAAAAGCCTCAGGTATTTGAATGTTGTGGAATACCTGAGGAACCATGTATTGTTAAGGAGGTAGGGCCTGGTCAGAAGGGGCAGATCACGTGGGGGCTTGACCTCAAAGGGGCGGAATACTGGTACTTGGCCTGGAAGGGGCAGAACACTAGGGCTTGACTTGGAAGGATATATACTACTTCTGCCCTTTCTTGGTCATTTACCTTCCTGTCCACCATCTTGTGAATAGCTTTCACTCCTGCTGGGCCTCTGCCATGTGTTTTCACCATTGCCAGTCACCCATGAATGGATTGAGACTTTGTGAAACTGTAGGCTAAAATAAATCTTTTCTCCCTTAAGTTGTAGATATCAGCTATTCTGTTCCAGTAATGAGAAAGTAACTTAAGACAATTGATTATTTATTGACTGCTCTGTGAAAAAGGTGAGAGGTTAGAGAAGAATGTTGTTTCTATGGGAACTTCATGTTTCTGTCAGTAGATAGACATAATGGGTACAAGGATTGTTTTCCATTTTACAGTACAAGAAAAGCTACATTTTAAGCCTAAATAAGTCATCTAATAATGTAGTCTGGATAATTTCATTTTAGGACTGGCCTCCTGCTTTGCATTATTATTCTTGTTTTATTTTAGCTAATTCTTCCCATCTTTATTGTCCTGTTATTAATAACATTGGATATGATTTTACCAGAAAAGAGTCAATAGTCTTTTATAAAAAGATACATTTTTCTGGCTTGTGTGTGCTTTAACAGCCACTATGTACTTTCTCAGTACCTTATGATAATGTATTGAGAGCTCATGAAAATGAACTCTTCTGCTGTCTGTCCATCCCAGAAGTGCAGATATTGCTGTAGTCCACTTAATTGCATTTTTGGTCATTAGGTGAAAATTTTCCAACATATGTAAGAGCACAGCTTTCTGTGACCATTCTTATATCAAAGTAATGTTTCATTCAATAACAGTAACAGTCTCCATTGCAAATAAATATCTATTAATTTTCCAGTTTATATTGCAAATATCTATTAATGTTCTCTCTTTCCCTCCCTCCCTCCATCCCTCTCTTTCTTTCTCTTTCTCGGATATCACTCTGTAGTTCAGGCTGGCCTTGAATACAGTGAGTAGCCCAGGTTGGTCTTGAACTCAAAACAATCATCTTTCCTTAGCCTCCTGAATGCTGGGATTGTAGACATGCACCACAACACCTGGCTAATTTGTATGTGGTACTCGGGAATTGAACCCAGGGCCTTGGTAGGCAAGCACTTTAACCTCTGAGCTATGTCCCCAGCTCTCTATTGGGTTGGTGCTGCTACCACCCAAATGACTCCAGAAGACTACCAGGTGTGCATACCTATGCATGTTTCAGCTACATAGTGTTGAAGGGATCATTCTTTACTTGGCTCCTCATCTACCTTCACATGGCTGAGGGCTACTCTGCTTCATTAGGTGCAGTTCACTACAGGTTAATGTCTACATCTTATAAAATCTGGAAAAATTGTTTTCTTGGACCTGAGTCTCTATTTCCTGTATTGGGATCTACTTTTACATAGGATGATTGAGAGTGAAAATGTTTGCCTTCATAGGATTTTCTTCTTTTCTGTGGAAATGTAGCTTTCCTTCTGCCTCCAACAGAAAAGTTACATCAGTTAGTAATGGGCCAAGACTGGTAGGTTTTTTTGAAGTGTGCATTGTTCAGTGTTAATATGGCAGGAGACACTTCTCCAGGACTGAATGCTGCTCCGTTGCTCGGACAGCGGTGTCTCAAAAACGTGCCTCTACAAATCTGTCAAATCTCTGCAGCTGCATTGTGCAACTGGAGCAGTTGCTGAGCACTTACTCCAGAAGCCGGCCACCTTCCATCCTTACCTGCCTGATTGATAAAATGTTCTGCCTTGTAATTTTGTTTTTATCTACCTATATTTTGTGTAACTTTTTTTTTTTTCCTTTTTTTGAGCCAAGGCCTTGCTCTGTAGCCCAGGCTAGCCTTGAACTCAGGACTGTTGAAGGAGTCAGCCTCCCAAGTGCTGGGATTACAGGCGTGAGCCACCATGCCCAGCTTTATGTGATGCCAGGGCAAGTACTTTAACAGCTGTACCATTCCTCCAGCCCCTTGTGTAACTTTAATTAAAGCCATTGTGTAAGTTCTGAGTATGCTTTTGACCTCTGTAATGAATTACTGCCCTTAAATGCTTTTGCCACTCACTGCATCATTTGTCTTCTAGTAAATATGGCTAAGAACCTCTACTTAGGTCTTCCATGTAGTCAATCTGCAGAACTTGGAGTCTTTGAGACTTAGAAATTCAGTCTTCACCCTTTGTCCTGAGACGAGACAAATGGTGGTGGGGGGAGGGGGTGTGATGTGTAGGCAGTTTGTGATGTGACTTGCTGATGGTGGAGAGTACCTCAGGCCTAGTATACAGAATATCAGCAGCCTGATTTGGGGTTCATCTGAGCCCCAAGCCGTCCAGAGTTGGGGTTTGTACAACTTTACCTTAGCTAAGAGGCTCAGGTTTTACCCCACAAATGATTTGTTACCCCCAAATTGACAAGCATCAAAGACAGGGACCCCCAAGCCTGGAAAAAGGAACCCAGTTGCGTCCACTGTTACCTCACTTCAGTAAGAGGATTCCAGGTGGCCCCTGACTAATACCCCAAGCCTTTAGGAGGTCTAACTAATAGGTCTTTCAATCTGCAGCTTTCTCTTTCTTTCATTGTAGGAAACTCTTTGTCCAGGGAGAAACGAAAAGAATTCCTGCTGATTATACAAAATATTGAGGCTGGAGGAATGGCTCAAAGGTTAAAGCACTTGCCTAGCAAGTACTGAGTACCCATTAGATTCCCCAGCACTGCATAAGCCGGGCGTGGTGGCACACGCCTGTAATCCCTGCACTCGGGAGGCTGAGACAGGACTGCCCTGAGTTCAAGGCCAGCCTGGGCTCCATGGTAAGGTCAGGACCAGCCTGGACTACGAGTGAGACCCTGTCTCAAAGAGATTTTTATTCAGTGTTAAAATGATATGTGTAATTATATTAGCTGCTTTGTGCTGAGACTTCGATTACAAAAGCATGTAAGTTTTTAAATGTTGGCATATTGTAAGAACCTTTCAATAATTTGTTAAACACTTAAGATATAGCTAACTTTCAAAGATAATTTTACTTTTGTTAAGGTCCTTTTTGTGGGCTGGGGACATAGCTCGGTAAGTGGAATGCTTGCCTACTATTGCAAGTCCCTGGGTTTGATTCCCCAGCACCACATAAAAATTAGCTGGATGTAGTGGTGCATGTTTCTTATTCCAACACTCAGAGAGTAAGGCAGGAGGATTGTTGAGTTCAAGGCCATCCTGGGCTACATATGAGTTCAAGACTAACATGAACTACAGAGTGAGGCCTTGTTTCAAGAAAAAAAACTTTTGTGTTATTTTATTGGGTTTTAAATATTTAGCAAGATAAAAGGTACTAATTAACAAGTTAGGGTTTTCTTCAAATTCTATTTTAGGGTTTTATTTGGTTATCTAAATTAATATTCTGTACTTTTGTGTACAACATGCTTATTCTTAATAAATGTAAGTGTTTTGGTTTAATACCATCAGTCATAATTGTTTTAATATGCTATATAAGTAAAATTGTCATCATACAGCTATTTTGATTAGGAAAGACCAATGAAAACAGCTGTTTTTATTGGTAAAATAGACATTAATTCATGAGTATGGTATTAAAAGATATAGGTTTATTAGCTATGCATAATTCTCAAGGTATAATTAAGCTATAGTTGTAAACCTTAAGTAAATGTCTGTGTTGACTATGATTTTTAGTACTACATGTTCATGTTAATTTTTTTTTAAAGGGAGCACATGAGGCTGGGGCATAGCTCAGTGGTTAAAGTACTTGCCTAACAAGCACAGGCTCTGGTTTGATTCCCTAGCACCGCATAAGCCAGTGTAGAAGCCTATAATCCCAGTGGCTGAGGCAGGAGGGAGAGTTGCTGTGAGTTCAAGGCCAACCTGGGCTACTAGTGAGTTCAGAACCAGCCTGGACTATGGAGCAACACCCTGTCTCATTAAATAATAAATAAGTAGGAGCAAAACAGAAAGTGACAAAGTAAAAAAGGAGATATAGCAAAAGATATGGGTATAAGCACATTTTAAATAAAGGAAAGATAAAAAAGGATTAAAGAAAGGAAATATTTTGGGTGAGAAAGGATTTTTTCAGTGTCCATATATAGTGTGAAAGTTTCAAATTAGGTGTGAGAAGGATGTGAGGTATGAAACATAGGAGTCTGTATGTATGGTTATTCTGTTTGTTCTGCTCTTAGTTTTGTGAAATACAAGCTATTCCTTTACATTTCTTTGCTGTTAGCATGTACCTAAAAGCTATAGCACTAACTCAACAGTCAATGATTTCAACAAACCTAAGTTGTAACTATTATTCACTTTAAAAATCTCTTCAAAAAATTTTATATGTAGAATACTAAACATAAGCTTTGCGCAGTGTCAGTGTCGTAGCCAATGAGGTTTATCTGAGGCACGATTATTGCTAATTGAAAACTTTTCCCAATACCCCACTGTGATGACTTGAAATATAGTTGACAAACCGCCCCCCAAAACTAAACATATTACTAAAGTTCCATATAACCCCACACATCAAGCAGTAATAAATAGTGCAATTGATCTTCTAAAATCTCAACTTGTTTTTTTTAAAAAGGGGGAATATAAAGAACAGCCTTTTCCCACAAGAACAGTTATATAAGGAATTATTCACCTAAATGGCATTACTGACTTTAATTTTTTTTTTGAGACAGGGTCTCGTTCTGTAGCCCAGGCTGGTCCTGGATTTACTATGGAGCCCAGGCTGGCCCTGAACTCACGGCAATCCTCCTGCCTCAGCCTCCTTAGTGCTGGGATTACAGGCATGTGCCACCACTCCCGGCTTATGTGGTGCTGGGGAATCAAACTCAGGTACTTAGAGCTTGATGGAGCATTTGTTAGGCAAGCACTTTAACCATTGAGCCATTCCTCCAGCTCCAACGTTAAATTAAAAAAATAAAGTAAAATTCACAAGGTTTAACTGCAGTAGAATATCCCTTCAATTCACACTCAAATAAACCTAAGCCACGGTCACCACCCACTGTCTATTGTGGTTTAGATCTGAAATGTCCCCCAAAGTCTCCCATATTTGGATGTTGTGGATTGCCTATGGATATCTTGTGCTGTTGGTAATCCAATGCCGTCCATTTGACAATGATGACATTGACCTCTGAGACTTCTGAAAAAACAAAAGTGATTTAAAGTGATTTACATCCATGGCAGAGAGAACCCTATGTCTAACCAATGTCTCTACAACCCCTAAAAACTTATTCCTTGCTATAATTTCTAATATAACCGCTACATCTAAAAACACCCAGGACCTTAGGATGGGAGCTATGGTCACAATGCTTCATCAATCCAGATTTCCAATCAGTTACCTGGAACCCCATTGTGGATGAGCTCGAAGGCATCCAGCCCACAGCCTTCTACAACTTTACCCTGATCTTCATTCTACTGATATCTGATAGGCTTCCAAGGAAATTGTCATAAAGTGACACCTAAATTCTCTTTATTTTACACAAGGATGAAGTTCACACAGAAGCAGAGTTCTGGAACTGTTGTCCTCATGCTCTCAAGCTTAGTCTGTGCTTATTATCCACAGATGGTATGCCTTAGTACTTCTTCACTGCTAAAACAAATTACCTGGCATTCACAACTTAAGGGAGGAAAGATTTGTTTTAGCTCACAGTTTCAGAAGGTCTCACACAGGTGATCTATGGGAGGCTGGCAGTTATGTAAGCACATGGCAGAGACTGGAGAGCTGCTCACAGCATTGCAGACAGAAAACCAAGCAAGGCATGAGCCGAGTGGGTATCTGGAGACTCAGGCAAGGCTAGAATTTTCCCAAGGAAAAACTCCAACAGTGTTTCGTCTTTTTTGTTCTATTTAGTTCAAGCTGCCAGTTGGACACCCCAACAAACAGGGTATATACCTCTCTTTCACTTCCTGACCCACAAGTCAGTAGCATATACCTGAAAGCTGTGCTGTAGGTGTTCCCCAATCTCAACAAGTTGACACAATCCCTTCAGGTCAAGCCTCAAGTGTCTACCCTTCCAACCTCCCAGTTATCTCACTACATCCAAATACATGAGGTTTTGGGGAGACTCTCTAGATTCAAACCATAGCAAGGTGTGTGGCTAAGCCCTTGGGCAAAGAAGAACACATACATATTAATTTGGCTCTCATTTATACCTATTTTGTTGCTTTATGTCTATTTCTTTAACCTTGTTTTTGAGCAAAAAAGGAGAAATTGTGGGAATGCAGGAGTCATTTCTCCTGGACTGAACACTTCCTATGGCTGTGATCATGGTGTCTCAAGAATGGGGCTCTATGAATCTGTCAATCTCCACAGCTGCATTGTGCAACTGGAGCAGTTGCAGAGCGTTTTCTATGGAGACAGACCACCTCTATCCTTACCTGCCTGATAGTAAGATGGTTGATAAAACATTCTGTCTTGTAATTTTGTTTTTTATCCACCTGTATTTCATATAACTTTCTTTTGAGACAAGGGCTCATTCTGTAGTCCAGGCTGGTCCCGAACTTTTTTTGTAGCCCAGGATGGACTTGGAGACATAACAATCCTGCTTCAGCTTCTCAAGAGCTGGGATTACAGGCCAGTGCCACCATGCCTGGTTTATATGATACTGGGAATAAAACCCAGGGCCTTGTGTTTTTTAGACAGATGCTTTAACCACTGAGCTACACCTCCAGCCCCTTTAACCCAAGAGCAACTTTAATCAAAACCATTGTGTAAGTTTTGAGTCAGCTTTTAGCCTCTGTAAATGATTCACTGCACTTAAATGCTTTTCCACTCACTGTACACTTTCTTTTCTGCCCAATAAATATGGGTAAGAGCCCCTGTCAGCGGTGCATGGCCAGCTCACCCTCTCCTTCAGGAGGAGAATCTGCACAGTCAACCTGCAGAACTTTGAATCTTTGAGATTTAGAAATGCAGTCTTTGTTCTTTGTCCCAAAACATGATATGTTAACATTACAGGTTGGACATTATCAGTACATAGCTGTCTTGGCCATTTTCTCATTGCTAGGATACAATACTCAACACCTACAACTTAAAGGAGGAAAATTTTATTTTATCTCACAGTTTCAGTAGGTCTTAGCCCATTCATGGGCAGCCTGCAGTGGTGGAGGGGCATGGCTGAGACCTAGCTAGAGAAAAGCTGTTTACAGCATGACAAGATGTGAAATGGAGAGAGCAAAGGTCAGAGCTGGTGAGGGGATTGTTATAATCTCCTAGGTCATGCCCCAGTGATATCCCAGGTCATATCCCAGTTATGTGCCCCGTATGACCAGATTCCAACTCTTACCAACACAGAAAATCAATGGATTGGCTTGCATGATTGAATGACCTTCCAAACACGAGTTTTTGGGGGGACATTCCAGATCCAAACTATAACATTCTGTTCCTGGCTCCCAAAAGACCCATATCCACTTCTGTTGTGGTTTGAACCTGGAGTGTCTCCCAAAATCCTGAGGTACCTTTGAATACTGTGTACTTTTGGGACTTAGGGCATAGTTGGAAGGGGTGGATACTTGGGGCTTGACTTGGAGGGCTGTGTGCTGGTTCTGCCTGTCCTCCAAGACTTGACTCTGTTCTGCCATTCTCCTCACAAGGAGCTCTTTTTCTGGTTCTGTCTCCACCATGTGGTTCTACCATTTCCAGCTGCCCACCCATGAATGGACTGTGACCTTCTGCTATTGTGAGCCAGAATAAATCTTTCTTTTCCAAAGTTGTGGATGTCAGGTATTCTGTCCTTGTAATGATAAATAACTAACTCCTTATCCAGAATAAGTTTAATCCATCACTAAGAGTCGCCAGTCTTAATGGCTCCAGCACTGCTTAAAAGTCCACATCCAATGTCTCCTTTCATGCTCAAGGCAAACTCTTAGCTGGGTACTCTTATGAAAATCAAAGAAAAGTTAAACACTTCTGAACACAACAGAGGATAGAAAGCAATCTGACCAAAGCAAGACTGAAACTGTCTTAGTTATTTTTTCATTGCTGTGACTCAGTACCTGACACCCACAAATTTAGGAAAGGAAAGGTTTATTTTGGCTCACAGTTTCAGAAGGTCACAGTCCATTCAGGGGTGGCCGGCAGCAATGGAAGTACATGGCAGAGGCAGAGGTGGAGGCAGCTTCTCACGACATCACAAGCAGGAAGGCAAGTTGAGACTAGTCCTAGTCCTCATCCTAGTCCTAGTTCAAGGAAGGCAGCTTATACATCCTTCCGGGTCTTCTCCCAGTGATTAGCCCCTCCTGCATCCAGGTGTAGAAGGTGTGGCCACTACACACCGTTAATCCTAACTTACACGCCTTTAATCCTAATTTACATGCCTTTAATCCTAACTCACATGCCTTTAATCCTAACTCACACGCATTTAATCTTAACTGTAATCCACCCCTCCAGACTAGCCTCTAATGCACCAACAGCACTTGGTTCCATAGACAATCCATAACATTAAAATGCATGAGACTTTTGGGGGACATTCCAGAGCCAAGCCGTAATAAAAGGTTTATTTTAGCTCACAGTTTCAGAAGGCCACTATCTACCCAGGGGTGGCCGTCAACAGTGGAAGTACATTGCAGAGGCAGAGGTGGAGGCAGCTCCTCAAAACACTGGTAACAGGAAGCCAAGTCAAGGTAAATTGAGTCTTGTCTGGTCTTTTAAGGAAGGCCAGAAGCAGATTATATATTCTTTCAGGCCCATCTCAGTCATCTGCCCCTGGTAAAGCCTCAGTGTTCCACCCCTTCCAGGTGTGAAAGGTGTGATAAACCCCCACTGTATGCCTGTAATCCAACCCACATGCCTGCAATCCATCCCTCCAGACCAGGCCACAATCTCCCAACAGCACATGGTTCCATAGGTAATCCATAACATCCAAATGCATGAGAGTTTTGGGGGACATTCCAGATCCAAACCAACAGGGTAAATAGTAGGTCCCGTAGTTCTATTAAATCTTGTAGCTCCTTGTCCAGTTCCAGGGGCAGGCGGTGGTGAGATATGAGTTCCAAAGACCTTGGGTGGCTCCACATTGCTTCTGGCTGCAACCACCATAGCTTCTCTTTGAAGATACCTGTGCTCACAGTCTGTGGCCTTCCTCAGCAGACAGTCCACATTCCTGGGAACTCTTAAAATTTGGGGGCCTCCACTGTATTTTCAGCTTAATCTTCTTCATAACTTCATGCACTGCCCTCTTATCCCTCCAAAGCCTTCTTCTGAAATGTGAATGGACGCCTCCATGACCCCACAACTCTTCCATTCTGCATACCTGTAATACCAGTACTGCATAGGCGATGCCAGGGTCTGCCACTGACCTGAGCAGTGGTCTGGTACCCCCTTGGACCATGACTGTAGAGACTGCTGAGTTCTCAAACGTCTGAACCCCTTGGGGATTCACTTTCCTATGTTGTCCTGCATGATGCCCTTGGGCTTTCTTTTCTTTTTTCTTTCTCTTCCTTTTTTTTTTTTCCCTGAGGCTCTCTTTTCAAAGCAAAGTCTTTGAAAGCCATTATATTCTTGAACAGGTAAAAGGTGGGGTCTTGGTGATGATTCCTGAGATGCTCTCTAGGCTTCTCTTCTATAGTCCTGATGTAGAGTATTTAACTTCTTTTTAGTGCCAATATTTTCAGCAGTCATCCTCTTCTTTGCCTCAACTTTGCAGGTCCTTTCTTTCTAGTTAAACGGGATTTTTATTTTATTTTATTTTATTTTTTGAGACAGGGTCTCACTCTGTAATGCAGGCTGGTCTTAAATTCACTGTGGAGCCCAGGCTGGCCTTAGATTTAAGGCAATCCTTCTGCCTCAGCCTCCTGTGTACTGAGATTACAGGCCTGTGCCACCAGTCCTAGCTTATGTGGTGCTGGGGAATCAAACGTGGGTACTTAGTGCTTGACTTAGCACTTGCTAGGCACACACTTTAACTTGTTGAGCCATTCCACCAGCCCTAAACTGGAAAATTTTACATCTTTTTGTCCTGCTATTTCCCCGCTGCTTTTCAGTGCAGATCTAGCTAAAAGTCTCAAGCAATGCAAATTGGCGTCTTCCACGACTTGGCTATTATCCATTATGCTATTATATGAAAGACATTCAAGTTATCATTATATCAATCAGTTTTCTTAAGCTAAAGTTAATATGAGAGACCAAATAAATGAAATACTAGATTAAATGAATGTAAGTCAGGGCTGGAGGAATGGCTGAGTGGTTAAAGTGCTTGCCTAGCAAGTGCTAAGTCAAGTGCTAAGTACCCAACTTCAATTCCCCAGCACCATATAAGCACACCTGTAATCCCAGCACTTGAGAGGCTGATTCAAGAGGATTGTCATGAGTTTGAGGCCAGTCTGGGCCACATAATGTATTCAGTATCAGTCTGGTCTACAGAGTAAGACCCTGTCTCAACAAAGAGAGAGAGAAAAGAAAAGAAAGGGCTGGAGATATAGTTTAGTGAAAATGTCTAGTACAAGGGGGGAAAAAAAGGCTGAGATGTAGCTTACTGTGAAGGCCCTGGGTTTGATCTCAGGTACTAGGTACCACCCCCGCCCCAAACCATTTAGGAGATTAGAGGACCCAGCATGAAATATGGAATGTGACAAAAGAATCACAGTGTTTTGAAAGATATATGAGGTGACCTTCCCAAAGAGGGTGAGGGAATAAGGATCCAGTTTCCTAACTCTGAAGACAGAAGACCTATACAAGGCACTATGTGCTGGTGTATAAGGAAAAAAACACCTTAACTGCTTCCCATAGGGACACAGATGAACAATTCTGAAGTCACTGTGCTTATGACTAGAATTGAGCAATTAAGTATATGGATGGCTAATGATGAAAGTTCAGTTTTCCTTACTGAAATGGAAGTTTACAGATAAGCAAGGGGAAATGGCTAGAATAAATCATGTGATGGTGGAGTAGAATTGGAGGCATCAGTATAAACTTGTATTTAGGTTGATTTTGGTACAGAAGGATACACACAAAAGTATACTTACAGAGAATGTAGTGTGCACACATATATGCTGCTGTACTGACTGAGGGCTTAGAAGCAGGGTACCCTCATACCATGGAGCATGCCTAGCACTAAGCTGTTGTTGTACTGTTGTTTGTATTAGGGGCTGGACCAAGAGCCTTTGTACAGAGCTACATCCCCAGTCTTTTTTTTTTTTTTTTTTAATCTTTTATTTTGAGAGTCTCACTAGGTCTCTAAGTTGCCCAGGCTGAGTTCAAACTTGCGATCCTCCTGCTTCAGCCTCCCAGAATGCTGGAACTATAGGCATGTGTCACCACACCCAGCTCAAACTTTTGTTTCTAGCACCATCATCTAATAAAATGGAGCCACGCATCCTTACAGAATTAGCTGTTTGTATCATTGGGACAAGAAATGAACAAGATGTGAAACACCCAAATTCATTGTAAATACTATGTATTACATTTGTATATTAATAAAAATAGTGGGGAAAAAGAGAAATGAACAAGATGAGCGTGGAGCATTATCTCAAGTCATGTGCGACTGCTAAGCGCCAATCAAACAAAAAACCCAGATCACTACAATGGGGTGTCAAAGGGATATCAGAGCCAGCTGACCTGGCTCCCAGTGGCCGAAGCTGGAATGCTGTAAGCAATGAAGAAGAAAAATAAAGTGATTTTAAGTTATAACCTGAAGTATAAAATATATTCATGATACTGGGCCCAGTGGCATGGTCCTATAATCCAACACTATGGGAGGCTGAGGCAGGAAGAACACAATTTGAACCCAGCCTGGGCAACATAGAGACATAACTAAACTCTATCTCAAAATAAAAAATAGGCGAGATCTGCCTCCTTAGTGTAGTAAGCACCACATCAGTCTCATAATTTGAAATGATGGGGTGGGAATGTAGCTCAGTGTGAAGGCCCTGGGCTGGTACCACCTGGCCCTGGTACCATCAAAACCAAACAATCCTACCAAAAAACCACTCGGGACCTCCTTCCAGACAGTGGAAACTTTTATCCTTTTATCCTTTGTTTCCAAATAAAAACCTGTTATTCTATACCGTGGGAAAAAAAACACTAAGTATTAACTTATTAACTTTAGCTAATAATAATTATATGTCTATTAACTGTGGTAGCTGTGTCCCACTAATGTAATTAGGGAAACAGTCTGGGGCACATGGGATCTCTCTATCTTTTTTTTTCTTTTTTCTTTTGGTGGTATTAGGGATCGAACCCAGGGCCTCACACATGGTAGGCAAGTGTTCTACTGTTGAGTTACATCCTCAGCCTTTAAAAAAAAACTTTTATTAGCATATATTTGTGATAAAAAATAATCAGCTTGATAAATTGGTGCATTTACATATCACATCATGATCATTTTCACTCCCCTTCTCGTTTCTAGCCCCTCATCTTCCCACATTCCCTTCCCCTTTCCACAGTCTGTCTTATTTCCTTCCATCTCCCTTTCACTTTGCTCTTTCACTTTTATTTTATGATCTGTTTTTCTCATATTAGAGAAACCATGCTACATTTCACCTTCTGTGTCTGATTCATTTTGCTGAGTATAATAGCCTCAAGGCGCATGCATTTTCCTACAAATGATTTGAGTTTGTCTTTGTTTATGACAGAGTAGTATCTTTTGTTGGGCTACTGGCTTCTTCCAGGATTTGGCTGTTATATATTGTGCTGTTATAAACATGGGTACGCATGTCTTACTCTCTATGATGACTTTAACTCTTTTGAGAAGATCCCCAGAAGAGGTATAGCTGGGTCGAATGTGATACCTATTTTCAGTTTTTGAAGACTCTCCATACAGCTTTCCAAAGTGGTTGCACCAGCTTAGTCCTACCAATAATATAGAAGCATTCCTTTTCCCCACAATCTATTTTTTCCCATTTTATTGATATATATGCAAAATTTAAGGTTTACAATGAAGTTGAGCATTTTGAGCACATACGTATCTTGTCAAGATGACAAGGACTTTCCCGTTCTCCTTTTGTCACTTCCCCTATCCACCCCTCCATCCCTTCCTATCCTATCCCCCGGTTCACTTTGTTTTTCACTTTAAGTTCCATGAGATAGTTGTGATCTGGTTTCTCATATCAGAGAGACCATTCAATGTTTCATCTTCTGCTTCTGACTCACTTCACTAATTCCCCACAATCTTGTCAGCATTTTTTTTTTTTTTTTTTTTTTTTTTTTTGGGACAGGGTCTGTGTCTTGTGTCCCAGCTTAGTCCTAAATTCACTGTGTAACCCAGGCTGGCCTGGAACTTCCTGAAATCCTCCCCCATCAGCCTGCCACATGCTGGAATTTTGAGTTCTTGATAGCAGGCATTCTTCCTAGAGTTATATAGCACCTGAGTGCTATTTTGATTTGCGTTTCTCTAATGGCTGAAAATGCTGAACATTTTTTCAAGTATTTATTGGCTATTTAGACTTCTGAGAGCTGTCTGTTCATTTTAATTGCTCATTTTTTTGATTGGGCTCTTTTATTTTCCTTAGTCTTTTTAAAATTACTTTTATTCTGAGACAGGGTCTTACTAAGTAACCCCAGCTGGCCTTTGACTCTGATCTTCCTGCCTCAGCTTCCCAATAGCTGCCATTATAGGCATGCACCGCTACATCCAGCTTTATCTTCTCAGTAATTCTGTAAACTGAAACTATTCTAAATGTAAAAAGTTTATTTTTAAAAATTGGGACAGTTATTGATTCCAAGAAAATGTGTGTTAAAATATGGTGCAATAACAATATACTATTGATTCAGTTTTGAACAGTAGGCTTGGTAATTAAGTCATGAATCATGGATCCAAGGAAAATTGTGATATAATTATGTTTGGAAATTGGACGGGGACGTAAGGGGATTAAACACTTGTCCATGACATTAGAAAGTTATAGATATCATTTACAACTGATGAGCCAAGAAAAGGTGGTATACTGTAGGAATATGGAGATTATTACTAGAAAAACTGAAAGAATTTAAAGTGCTTGATACTGGAACTATTGGAGAATGATTGTTTGCTTGTAAAATAATCCTTAAATAATTCCATTTTTTTAGAATATATATATATATTTTTTTGAGACAAGAATTCACTCTGTAGTCCCAGCTTGTCCTGAGCTCACTATGTAGCCGAAGCTAGTCTTGAACTCATGAAATCCTCCTGCCTCAGCCTCCTGAGTGTTGGGATTCCAGGCATAATCTTCCACACCTGGCTTATGTGGTGCTGGGGAATTGAACTCAGGGCCTTGTACTTGATAGGCAAGTGCTTTAACTCCTGTGCCATTCCCCCAGCCCCTAAAATGCTAACTATTGAAATGTAAGCTGCATTTCAAAGCATGGAGTACTTTGATAAACATTTTGAAGTATCAGGCTGGGCATGGTTGTGCACCCCTGTAATCCTGCCACTCAGGAGGCTGAGGCAGAAGGATTGCTATGAGTTCAAGGCCAGCCTGGGCTACATAGTGAGTTCAGGACCAGCCTGGACTACAGAGCAAGACCCTGTCTCAAAAAAAAAATTTTTAAATTATGTATAATGACATCAAACATTTCAAGTTAAAGCCACAAATTTGATGCATTAAATTCCCTAGTATTTTAATATGTTTAATTTTTACATTCTCGTCTCTCTCCCCTCTGACAAGG
Source organism: Ctenodactylus gundi (assembly GCA_004027205.1). Taxonomy (NCBI): domain Eukaryota; kingdom Metazoa; phylum Chordata; class Mammalia; order Rodentia; family Ctenodactylidae; genus Ctenodactylus; species Ctenodactylus gundi. Next base: position 89,784 of record PVKB01003876.1, on the reverse strand, counting down.
TCTTGCTATGTAATCCAGGCGGGCCTTGAACTCTTGATCCTCCAGGCTCAGCTTTTTGAATGCTGCAATTACAAGTATGCTGTACCATCTTCAGCTTAATAGATGTGATTTCTAAAATATTTCAAACATCTTCTTCTGTATGTACATCTTTTTCAGTATTGGAAATTCACTTTGCACATATTAGGAAAGCATTTTTCCAATGAGCTATATTCCCAGTCCTCATTTAACATCTGCATCTGTGCATACGTGTGTGTGTGTGTTACTGGGAGTCAGACTTAGGGCTCTCACACTGAGCTACATCCCCAGCCTTTTTTTTTCCTTGCTAATTGCCCAGGCTGAGACTTTATAATCCTCCTGCCTCAGCCTCCCAGAGTAATGAGATTACAGGCCTGCACTACTAGGCCAGCTCTTATTTTTTTTCTTCCCTACATCTTTATGGGTTAACAAAGTCTCTTACCTAAGGGAAGCCAACCAACTGGACTTGCTTAGTGTAAGACTCAGGACTACAGTATACTTGTAGATTTAAGTTATAGTTAAGATATTCTGTATCGAATCATAATTGTGTTCTTCTTCCAAGATAATTTTACCTAAACCCTAGGTTTTCATGTCAGTCCTTTCCTACTGTCCTGGAAATACCACTTTTAGATACAGGCAAGAGAGACTCTGCTGTGGGTGCAGAGCTTTTAGAACATACATAATCTGTGTACATTTAGTTTAAAAAACATCTGTCTTTTCCACTCTGGATTCTGTACTCAGAATGGACCCAGCACAACGTTATCCTGAGCATCCATTCCCACAGTGATCTCTCTCTAGGTCTCTGGGCAATACTTGTCTACAGCCAGTGTCTGTGGAGCAAAATTAATTGCTTGCTGCCTGTGTTGCAGAAAGAATGCTTTGGATTTGAATGGCAGGGGGCTGAGGTAAGAGAAAAGACAAATTAACTTGTCAAATCCTTCCTCTCAGATAACATGAATGCAATGGATTCTTGCATAATGAAGGATTGTTTCCCAGGAGTGCCGGCAACCATTCTCTTGCTTCTCTTTTTGTTCTATCTGTGGGTCACACTAATTACTGTGGTGTTTAAAGAAGTTGCACATAGTGGCCAAGGAAGATTTTGCTGTATTAGACAATTCGTGTTATTCTGAAATGTGCATTTATGTAAGTAACATGCTGTGAGAAGCGTGATGAAGTCTTTACATTGGTCACAAGGTGGACAATGGATGTTAGAGTGTGGTAAGTTCTAAAAGCCTTTGTCCCCGCCCCCCATTCACATGTTGAAACCTAATTCCCAGTGGGATAGTATTAAGTCATGGAGCCTTTAGGAGATGATTAGGTCAACAGGGCCACATGCTTATAAGTGACATTAGTTTCCTTATAGAGGCGCAAGGAGGTTCTTGCATTCCTTTCACATGCGAGGAAACACCTGGAAAGAGCCATCTATGAGGAAGACCCTAAGCTTTTCACAACCTTGACCTTGGACTTATCAGCCTCTGGGACTGTGAGCAATACTTTTCTGTTGCTTATAGGTCACCCACTGTAAGGCCTTCTTTTTTTTTTAATGAAAGCCCTAATAGACTAACACAATTTAGAATGCTTTAATTTTTTTTCATAAAAACATTAGTAAGGCCAGACCCAGTGGCACAGGCCTGTAATCCCAGAACTCTTAGGAGACTGAGGCAAGAGGAGTTGAAGTTCAAGTACAGTGTGGGCAACTTAATGACTTAGGGAGACCATATCCCAAAGTCAAAAAATAAAAATGGGCTGGGGATGTAGCTCAGTGTGAAGGTCCTGGATCTAATCCCCGTACTTAAAAAAAAAAAATAAGATTTAATTAAGCCTCAAAAGCTAACTAAAGATTTCATGTTATTTAAATTATTTTTATTTATAATGTTAATATTTGTTAATTATGACTTGATTTTTTGGGCTGTGGGGACAGGGTTGCACTCTGCAGTCCACGCTGGTCCTGAACTCACTGTGGAGCCCAGGGTGGCGTTGGACTCACAGCAATACTTCCGTCTCAGCCTACCAAGTGCTGGGATTACAGGAGCGTGCCACAACATCTAGCTTTATGTGGTGCCGGGGAACCAAACTCTGGGCCTTGAGCTTGTTAGACAAGCACTTTAATCCTTCATCTTTATAACTGACTTTTGTGTTTTAATTTTAATAGATGGTTTGTAATTTTGAGAAGAAACTTTTGAAATTTTAAACACAAGTTTAAATTTTCAGTATTTGACATTTATGTCTATTATTTATTCATTTATTTTGGGATACTGGGGGTAAACCCAGGAGCGCTGCACCACTGCTCACATTCCTAACTTTATTTATTTACCTGCTTGCTTATTTTTGAGACAGGGTCTCACTCTGTAGTCCAGGTTGGTCCTAAACTCACTGTAGAGTCCAGGCTGGCCTCAAACACATGGCAGTTTTCCTGCCTCAGCCTCCCAAGTACTGGGATTACCAATATGTGCCACCATGCCTGATTTCTGTGGTGCTGGGGAATTGAATCCAGGGCCTTGTGCTTGCTGGGCAAGCGCTTTAACCCATGAGCTATGCCTGTAGCCCCCTTTTCACTTTTTATTTTGAGATAGGATCTTGCTAAATTGCTTAGGTTGGCTTTAAACTTGCAGGCTTCCTACCTCAGCCTCCCAAGCCTCTGGATTACAGGCATATGTCCCACACCCAGAAAAATATCTTGCTTTTTGTTATTGTTGAGGTTTCTTTCTTTCTTTCTTTCTTTCTTTCTTTCTTTCTTTCTTTTTTCTTTCTTTCTTTTTCTTTCTTTCTTTTTCTTTTGAGACTGTGCCTTGCTTGGTAGCCCAGGCTGATCCTGAACTCACTCTGGAGCCCAGGCTGGCCTTGGACTTGCAGCAGTCCTCCTGCCTCAGCGTCCCGAGTGCTGGGATTACAGGTTTGTGCCATTATGCCTGGTTTATGTGATGCTGGGAAATTGAGCTCAGGTACTTAGTGCTTGACTTAGTGCTTGCTAGGCAAGTACTGTAACTGCTGAGCCATTCTTCCCGCTTGTTGGGGTTTCTTTGGGCAGCAAAACATCCTAACGTACTGACCTGAGCCTTCTTTTCATGAAGAGAGGATGTGAGGCAAATGACAGGCATTGGGATGCAGCGTTGGGCTATTACATGAGGTCACTTGAGCATGAGTACTGCCACACCTTGCCAGTCAATCTGATAGGCCGGATGGTTGCTAGATGGTTGCTGGTGGGACAGTGTACATAGCACGTTAAGCTGAACATGAGTGGTGCACATCGAGGTGGACTGAATGAGACAGTGAGACACAATGAGACGTCATCTTGCTACTCCTAACAGTGTACAATACATTTTAAAATGTATTAGTGGTTTATTTCTGAGTTTTTTTTTCCATTCAGTATTTTCCAACTGTGGTAATTGAAACTGAAGTGAACAAAACTGTGCATAAAGGGAAACTGCACCATGTCCATGTAATGGAGTATCATCTGGCAATAAAAAGACAGCACTGACACGTGACACCATGTGGATGAACCGTGGAGACACGCTAAATGAAATAAGCCAGTCTCAGAGAAACACATAGTGTATGCTGCCATTTATGTGCAACGTCTGGTATAGACAATTCGGTAGTTACAAAGTAGATTTGTGGTTGCCTAAGGTGTGGGTTTGGAGAAAATTATGGGGTGACTGCCAATAGATATGGAATTTCTTTGTGAGGTAATGGAAATTTTCTGGATTTAGACGGAGGTGATGGTTACACAACTCCGTATATATTAATAGCATTCAAATGTACGTTTAAAATGGCTGATGAGTATGATATGTGAATTATGTCTGGAAAAAACTCTCTATTTTTAAAGCCCACTGTGTACTCCTCTGTGTTTGGCTTATGGTGGAAGCTAAAAGAGAAGTTCTTTCTGTTTCCTCTTTCCCATCCTTTCCTTGAAAGACTTCCCAGCCTGTTCACCTGTGGTAGGACCTTTTGCTGTTTTAGGGATTAGGATTTTCTCCTTCCACACAATTTAGACCTATTTAGACCTCCCTCCACCACGTTTGCTGCCCACTAGTCTTCACCAAAGTAATTTCCAAGGACAGAGCAGCCTTCATTGGTGGACAGTTGATTGCATGGGGGAGCCCAATGGACTGAACCTGTCATTTGGGCTCTGCAAGAGCTCTTCCTTTGGTCTTTCTCCTCATCTGTCCTTTCGCAACTCAGGCTAGAGCCTTTAGTGACACCTGCAGTTGGACCAAAACAAGTTCTAAACCCAGGAGGGTGAGGGTTAAATCTTGTAATTCCATGTCCAGCATCTGCGGTAAACTGTGGCGAGATGTGGGTTCTGAAGGGTAGCCCCACTCCTACAGCATTGCCGCCTGCTGCCACCTCCATCTTCTTTCCTTTGGGCTGGCCTTACCCACAGCCTGCAGCCTTCCTCAGAGAACAATCCATGCTCATGGCTTCTCCAAATTCAGAGGGTCTCCATAACACCTTAGGTTCCTCCTTTGGAACTGTGCACACTGTCCCCACAGGGGCACACCACCTGCTTTCAGCACCTTTCTCTAGAATCTGGGTGGAAGCTTCCATGAACTCACAAGTCTTGCACTCTGCAAGCTCATAAAGCCAGGACTGCATGGATGACACCAAGGTCCACCACTGACTTAAGCAGTGTTCTGGCCTCTTTGGATAAATGCTGCAGAAGCCTTTGCGTTCTTAGATGGCTGAACTCCAGGTGACTCTCTCCTTGGCACTACCGGATACCCTGGGGGTACACTTCTCAGAGCAAGGTCTTTTGCCTCTCCACACTCGAATTGGTAAAGGATGGGGTCTTGTTGGTTCCTGATACTCTCAAGATGTCATTTTTATAGTTCTATTTCCAAGTACTTGGCTTCTTTTGATACTAATCTCTTTAATTTCTCCATACTTACCTGTCCTACCACTGCAAGCCCTTTCAGTTTGACAAAACTGGAAATTTTAAAAATCATTTTCCTGTGCCATTTTATTGTGCCTTTTGCCATGGAGTTGGCTAAAAGCCACAAACAGTAACCTATGACAGCCTGGTCATGGGGCTGCCTTGAGATCTCCTCCACCAGGTTAAGTAGTCCACCACCCTTAATCTCAGTTCTGGCAAAGTCTCTAGACAAGAGCAAAATGCCAACAAATCTCTGCAGAGTGTAGCATGTATGGTTTTTAGACCATTTGCCAATATAGTTCTCCTTCCAACCTGAAACTTCTTGAGCCAGGTCTTTCCAATCCACACCTCTATCAGCATTCTGGTCTTCTGAGTTCCTACCAGAACCTCCCAACAAGCTCAGCACTCACAGGCTTCTCCAACTGGCATCCTCAAACCTTTCCAAACTCTTCCTGCAAACCAGTTTTAGAGGCTTCCAAACCACATGGACAGGTAAAGTCACAATAACGACCCCACTTCTGTGGTACCAATTTTTGACTTAGTTACTTTTTCTTCACTGTGACTCAATACCCGACATCTACAACTTTAGGGGAGAAAAAGTTTATTTTAGCTCACATTTTCAGACAGTCAGAGTCCATTGATGAGAGGGCACAGTAGCTTGAGATGGTGAAAGCACATGGTGGGGTTAGAGCCGAAGACTGAGATCCTCATGGCATGACAGAACAGAGCCAAGTCTCCAAGGAAGGGCAGAACCAGTACAGCCGTCCGGGTCAAGCCCCAAACACCCACCCCTTTTAGCTAGGCTCCATCTACCTCCCAACAATGTACAGTATTCATAGGTACTCAAGGCTTTTGGGGAACACTCCAGATCCAAACTACAACAGAGGGTAAACACTTGTTATCCAAAATGAGACCAAAGCAGTCATCTATGGCAGGTAAGGAGGTAATCTTAAAATCATTTGGCGAGGTTTCTGGAATGTGGGAGTTCCTATCCAACCTTGTCTGACTTACAAAATTTCAATCTAGTTTGAGTTTTTAAAATATTGCAACAAACTCTCAGTCTTTCCTTTCCTTGAGAATCCTGTTCTTGTGGCTCCCAGTGAATCCAGAGCCTTTTGTGTTCCATTAGAGCTTGGTCAGGAGAATGGGACCTGGTGGCATAGGCTTTAATTCCAGCATTCAGGGAGGCTGAGGCATAAGGATTGCAAATTCGAGTCCCGCCTGGGCAGCTTAACCATTTTAGCAAGACCTTGTCTCAAAATCAAAAAATAAAAATGAACTAGGGAGTAGTTTAGTGTGAAGGCCCTAGTCTTGATCCCCAGTACCATTATAAAAAAAAGGAGGGGCGGCGTTTATGGAAAGAAGTGCTAGAGAAGGTAAAAAAAAAAAAAAGATGATGACTCAAGGGTAATTCAAAGGTGGGTAGTTCCTCATTACCTCAGCCGGGCTGAGGCTAGAGCTTCAAGGTAATTGGGAATCTGGGAAGATTCACACTTGAGGAAGAGTCACACTTCAAATGGTGATTCATAAATATGAATCTGGTGGTGTTATGCAGGCAGCTTTTGAGGAGCAATTCTTTTTATTTTTTCAGTACTATGGATTGGACTCGGGTGTTCTCCCACTGAGCTATATTCCTAGTTTTTTTATTTTGAGATAAGTTCTTGCTAAATTGCCTAGACTTGTGATCTGCCTGCCTCAACCTAGCAAGTAGCTGGGATTACATGAGTGTATGGGGGTGGGTTGGGGAGGTGGGGGAGGCCAGTGTGGACACTATTACTGTGGAAAGGAGTATGCCAGAAGTGCCAGGTTCCACTTTCAGCTTTTTTATATTTTTCTTCCTAATACTATGTGTGTGTGTGTGTGAGACTCTGTGTGTGTGTGTGTGTGTGTGTGTGTGTGTAGGATGGATAAGAAGCAGGAGATGAGTCTCTGCCGGATGTTCAGTCTGAGCATGTCCCAGCCCAGTGCACACACTGGGCTGCCTTCCAAAAGCATGACCTCTAAACCACCTTGAGTAATTTCCACACCGTCTATTTCTGTCCTTCCTTGCCCACCTGCATGCTTCAGTGGAAGCGAGGCCACTTACCTCAGGCAGTTCAGCATCCAGAAACTAGTACTTTGTGAGCAGAGAAGCATGAGGCAGCAACGGCTCGACACCCCCTCCCACCCATCCTTGGTAGGATCCTCAGTCCCTCCCGTCTAGACACATGGAGTGGATTCTGTGCTCCTGGCTACTGTTGCACCCAGGTTCAGTTGAATAATCCTGCATCTCACCTATGCAAGGCATGATGGTGGAATCCCAGTTTTCAGGGCATCCTTAGAATAGACTGATGGTGCCCCAACAGCTGCATCCCCTGCCAGTGGCTGCAAGCCTGCCCCTCCTGACTGAGCTCTTCCCTTCAGTCAGTGACCTTGAAGGTGGAGGCCCAGCTCTTTCTCACCTCCCAACATTCTACCACCACTTGAGCATTGAGGTCTATTCATTAATGGCATAATCTCTTCTAGCTTTCTTAGTAATTTAAGAGAACAGTATATTCTTTGAACAACTGTTGCATTAAACATGCATCATGAATGAGAGATAAGTATCAAGATAATGAAGTTTTCTCTTCCGTTAGCCCTTTCAATGCTGTGGGGCTGGCATGTCTCCTGAACATGGGTAAAAACTTAGACTAACTCTGTAACTTTCTTCCAGAGAGAGGGAGAGGGAAAAAGAGAGAGAGATAGAGAGAGAGAGAGACTCCCTAAATTGCCCCGGTTGGCCCCAATATTGGGATCCTCCTGTCTCAGCCTCCTGAGTAGCTGCAGTCACAAGTTACAGATGTGCACCACCACACCCATCTTAAAAACACATTTTTATTTTTAATTGATACATAATAATTTTATGTATTCTTTGGTTATAATATAACAATTTAATACATGTACACAACATGTAATGGTGATGTAATAATCAAGACAAGGTAATTGGCATCTCTATAATGTCAGACATTTATTATTCCTTTATGTCAAGAAACATTGAAATTTCTCTTTGTAGGCTGGAGGAATAGCACAGTAGTTAAAGCCCTTGTCTAGCAAGCACAAGGCTCTGGGTTTAATACCCCAGCACCATATAAACTAGGCATGGCAGTACACACCTGTAATCCCAGCAGTGAGGAGGCTGAGACCGGAGAGTTACTGAAAGGTCAAGGCCAGCTTGAGCTCCATAGTGAGGTCAGGACCAGCCTGGACTATAGAGTGAGACCCTCTCTAAAAAAGAAAAGAAATTCCTCTGTACTGTTCTGAGATATTCAATTAATCATTGCCAAGATTGCCATGCTGCTGTGCTACAGAATGTCAGAAATTATTCCTCCTGTCAGTTAGATCTCTGAATTCCGTGAATTTCTAGGTCTTTCTTAGTTGCCTTAAGTCTGAATCATATCAACTCAGTGATTTAAAATGTTTATATGATCATTAAAACTTCAGATGACATAAAAGTGAGGCTTCTCCACTCTCCCTGAGTTCAGGAGGGGCACCCAGAGTCGGTGACACCTCTGCTCCCTTTCTCTCACCTTTCAGGTGGTGGTTTCTGATCCTCCCAGTGGCAGGGTGGGAAAAAGCAAATACCTTTCCACTTGCTCTTGGCAAGGGGATCCAGCACCTATGTTCCCTGGACTTGGTAGGTTTTGGAGGGGTGAACCTGGGGATACAACCCAGGGCCTTCACAGTAAGCTACATCCCCAGCCGATTTTTGATTTTGAGATGGTCTTGCTAAGTTGTTAGGTTGCCCAGGCTGGGCTTGAATTCACAATTAAGCTTTAACCTCCCTAAGTGCTAGGATTTCAGGCATGTGCCTCCACGCCCTGCTTGGTAGGTGTTTAATGCTGACACTTGTGAGTGCTTTGTATAGACCCCGTTGTTGGGAACTCCAGCTCAGGTGATACACCTTTATTAGGGTCATTCCTCCTTTTTCATCTCAAGGAGTCTAGACTTTCTTCAGCTTCTTCTGGCTGAGATATTTTGTCCCTCCAAAATGTCCTTTTGAACAAGACTGGCCATCCAAGTCAGCTCTCTCTGTCACCCATGGCTGACACCACTGCCCCAAGGACTATGCATGTAGTTCCCTCAGGGAGCCTACTCTGTTCTATCTTTTGCTATTCCGTTTCTCAGCCTTAACATCTTTGATTGAGATAAAGCACAGAGCTCTCCAAAGAAATTTTCATCCAAAATCTTCTTTTATGCCTTAATATTTTTGGCCATCTTGTAAATCCTGGCCTAGCACTTCACTTTGGAATTTGATACCTATTTGTCATTCAGCTAAAATTTCTATTTTAACATCTGATTACATTTGATTTATGGCATATCTTGAACTAAAACACCCCTGTTATCTGAATTCCAAGCATTGATATGACATTTATAATATTTCTATTTTTCAAGCATAAGGTACTGTCTACAGTTTGGATATATTTCATAAGCTAGGCCTTCCTGAATCCAAGTCTTGGCTCTAGGGAAAGGGAACTCAGAAAAAGAAGCCAGACCTGGTGGCCCAGGCCTGTAATCCCAGCACTTTGGGAGACAGAGGCAGGAAGATTGTGAATTAGAGCCCAAGCTGGGCAACTTAGCAATTTAGCAAGACCCTGTCTCAAATAAGTGATACAATAAGAAGAAATTGGGGATGTAGCTCAGAGCAAAGTCCCTTGGTACAGAAAAAAAAGAGGGAGAGAGACAGCCTCAATCACACTGTAAAATTCTGTGACACCTAAGATTGTATTCTAACGTGGTCTCGGGGAGACTTGCTCCTTCTTGCTTCTTAGCATCTCCCGGTGCTTCTTGATAGATGGCTCCTTCAATAGCAAACTGAGATGTGACTGGGGACTCCCTGAAGAAAGAGCCAAAGAAGCTCAGAAATTTGGGCCATTTGTGACCTTGAGTGTGTCACTTGATCCTTTCAGCCATAGTTTCCACCTCTGTAGAAAGAGAGTCATCATCGTGGTGTTTGTTCCTCACAGATGAGATCTTGTGAAACACTTCCTATTGAGAAGTGGGTCAAAAGTGTCAAGTACCAGTACTTACAGTTAGCTACTTAGTGTCCCATCTTAGACTGGGGGCACTGTGAAGTCAGGAGCCATATCTTTCTTTCTACCCCCATCTGAGCATACATGTTGGGTGAAATTGTGCATTCATGGGCATTTGTGTGTTTGGAAATGTTTGTGGGTGTGTGGATTTGCTCTGCGTGTTTTTCTCACAAGTGCCCTGACTCACTGGAAAAAGTGAATGAAAGGCCAGGACCACCCCAGCCTCAGCACATTTTTCCACAAGTCAAGCTGGGACCCCTTTTATAATTTACTTGATGACTTAGTTTTTCATGCCAAGATATTTTTGAAACATTGAACCCAATTTCCTTTGTCTCTACTTTTGCTATGTCTCAAATTCTTGTTCCTGAGAGTTTCCTTCTTGTCTGCCATGTTCTCCAGTCATGCCCTTTTCATCTTCGTTTGCCTCTAGGTTTTCAGCTTGCCACTTGAACTGTATTCAGTTGCTCAGATGAGGTTGTAGAGAAAGCGTAGGCCAGGAAACCCCAGCAACCTCCAGCTAATGCGCTGGAGCCTTTAGCTTGGTGATTACTACAATTGTTGCTTAGTGAAACAGTGAACCATTAGCTAGATTCTTACCCCCTTATTAGTATTACCCTGTAATTTGATGACAATTAGATTCCTAGAAACATAGACTTAGAAAACAAGTGGGCAAAGGAGGCAGATGGCAGAAAGCAACAGCCGTTGTGGGGTTTAATTAAAGGCACTGTTTCCAGAAGGTGTGGGGCCAAGAAAGAGTGGGGTTGGAGCATGGAGTGAGGTAACTGGGCAAATAAAGGGACCCTGACTTCTATTTCCTGGTATTGAAGTTAGGGCCCACCAGATGTTGATGTCATGAACTGGTTTGGGCTTATTTGATGGCAAATAGTGTTGAAAGAGTTTTTGAGAGATGACTCCATCTGCCTTCTCTCCTTTGAATCTGTGGGAAAGAAGTCTTAGAGAGGGTTCTTCTTTGTCCCACCCGACTTCCTTCCCTGGGTCCAAAGCAGGCTCAGAGTATATGATGGACCCAACAACACGCTTCCTGTGGTTCCACCCTGACTAGTCTTGGGAGCTCACAGAAGGCTCAGGCCTGGAAATGACCATTCCATTGGGTGTGTATGCTATTAGGGAGCATGGGGAAGGGCAGGGTGGGTAGTGCTATGGTTTGGATATACTTTGTTCCCCAAAGGTTGGTATGTTGGAAGTTTGGGCCCTGTGTGATGATGTACAGAAGCAGTGGGACCTTAAAGAATTGGAGCCTAGTAAGAGGTCATTAGGTTATTGAAGGTGAGTCCTTGGAAGGAAATAAGTTCTTGTGGAATCCAGCTTCTCTGTGACTTCCTGTCTTGCCATGTGATCTCTTCCCTTTGCATGTTCTCCACCACGAGACTTTCCCCAGAACCAACTATGTCCTTGAATCTCTGGAAATATGAGCAAGTGAACCTCTTTATAAAGTACTCAGCCTTGGGTATTTTATTGTAGTAACAGAGAACTGACTAATACAGAGTAGAAGGAGAAGAAATTGTGGGCTAGGGAAAATTGGAAGAGGATGTGCATAGGCCCTTTCACAGGGTCATTTTCCTATTGAGGCTTCAGAAACGAGTCTCACTGTAGATGGGAGGAATTGCCGCATTTGAGGTCCTGAATGACAAATGATCCATGAAGGAAAGAGCCAACTGTTTAACCAGCCCAGCTCAGTCTCTGTTTATTCTTCAGTGGCAACAGCTATCTTTGGCCATAATCAGGTTGTTAATGGCAATTGTTAATGGTTGAGGGTAATAGGGGCTGCTGTGGCGAGCTGGAGGCTAGGGAGAGTTCGGATCAAGTCCTCGGCCTTTCCAAGTGCTGGGATTACAGGCCTGCACCACCAGGCCTGGCGTGTGTGTGTGTGTGTGTGTGTGTGTGTGTGTGTGTGTGTGTGTGTGTATTTCTTTTCTTTTCCTGGGGATTGAACACAAGGCCTTTGCTCTGAGCCACCTTTTCTCATTTTCTGGCCCCTCCTCCTCCTTTTTTTTTTTTTAATGTGAGACAGGATTTTGCTAACTTGCTAAATTGCCCAGTCTCCCAGAGTGCCGAGATTAAAGGGCTGAGCCACCAGGCCCAGCTGTATGTATGTTCTTGATTGCTATGTCACATCTATTTTACTTTGAGTGTCACTGCGTGCATGGGTATGTGTGACGATGGGGCCATCTCTCTGAGCTACATCCCCATCCCTTTTTATTTTTGAGACAGGATCTTGCTAAGTTGCTAAGTTGTCCAGGCTGGACCCAAACTTGCCATCGTCCTGCCTTTATGTCTTGCAGAGCTAAGGTTATAGACCTGGGCCCTGTGCTCAGCTGAGTGTCATCATTTAAAAGCTTTAAGACCGTTCCCCTAGGAGAGGTCACACAGTGATATTTTCCCACCAAGGCTAAAATGGCTAAGGTAGTGCCCCCACTCCCTGGCGACCCTGGTAGCTGGTTGCATGAGAACGAAGAAAAGAATAGCAGGCTGGCCGCATCTGTTGGGGAGGAGCCTCCTGCCCAGGGTAGTGAGAGACACAGGGCAGAAGGGAGAGAGGAAGGGGCTGGGGGAAAGGTTGGGAGAGTGGAGGCCGCTCCCATCCAGTCTGCAGTGGCAGCCCAGGAACTACCAGCACAGCAGGCACTTTGCCAGGAGCCTTAAACGAGGTCTCCCTTTACAAGTCCCACCAGATCCATAAAGAAAACAAGTGCTATTAAACTATCCCTGTTTCACAGATGGAAACTGAGGCTCACTTGCCTGAGGCCGTACTGCTTGTGTGTGCTCACTTCTCAGCGCCTGTTCTCCTGCAGTCACAGTTGACCGTTCTCCTTTGGGGATGAGGGTTGGCCCATCGTCAACAGTCGCGATCTGCCAGCCACAGGATGCTGCTTGTGCACACAAGGCAAGGAAATAGGTAAGGGAAGCCAGGTTTTACATCCCGGGGCCGGGCTGGGTGGCGAGGGTGGCAGCCCTGCCCCAACCCTGCTCCTGCGCATCGCTCCGCTTTGCCATCTCAGAATGTGCTGCTAATTATAACCAAACACAATGAGCAAGCACAGCCTGCTGGCGGAGGAGCGCTCTTAGAGGTCTGGCAGGCTTCTCGTGCGCCGTTCCGGCAGGCGCGGGCTCCAGCTCTGTCCTGAGCTCTCCTCTCCCCTTCCTGCACCCTCTCCTCCACGCGTGGCCCACCCAATTCAGTCAGTTCGGGTACCGACTTAGTTTCTACTGTGTGCAGACCTTGCATTCAGTGCCGCAGCGGGAATTGGAGCCAGGACTTGGTTCTTGCCTTCAGTAAGTTCATTGCTTTCTCTGCAGTCTCTTGATTGAAATAAAAACAAGCAAAAAAATCCAAGCCCAATTGAGCATAGTGGTCAGGGGAGAGTTTTCAACAGCTGTGTCCTTGGCTGCGTCTCTCTGAGGCCCTTTTGGGGGCATGATGAACATTTATTGTTTGCCGTTCAATAATGTGGAGCCCAAAAGTGCTTGCTCTGTCTAAATGATCTCTGGTGGTGGCCATTTCTATAGGATCCCAGGGACAGGCATTCTTTCAAAATCCTGGGAGATGAAAACCGGGTCCAGTAAGAAAGGCACAAAGTCACTACAGGCCTTGGAACCAGAGATGGCATTTCCCAACTGTTTATTTTGAGGACTCGGTTATCCGGGAAGGGTGTGAGGTGGAAAGTCAGTCTTGGGTGGTGGGACATCTGCTTTGCATTCTGGGGAAAGGCCACCATTAACCATTCCTGGCCTGAACCGCGCACAGGCTGAACTTTGGCTGAACGTCAAAGGACACCAGGTTTCTCTTTAAGTCTCTGTTTCTTCTCTGTCTTTCTCTTTCTCTCTTGACAGGTTCCAGGCTGGTCCTGAACTCATTATGTCTCCAACATGGCCTCTAACTCAGTCAGGGCAATCCTCTTACCTTAGCCTCAAGAGTGCCGAGATTACAGGTGTGGGCTTATAGACGTGTGGCCCCATGTGCAGCAGTTTTTATGTGATGCTGGGGAATTGAACCCAGGGTTTTCTGCCTGCTGTGTGAGCGCTTTACCCACTGAGCTATGCCTCCAACCCTTTTGTTCCTCTCTCACCCTTCCTGGCATCTAAACTTCTTTAGATGATGCCCAGGACACACTCTCCTTCCACGAACGAGGCTAGAACCCAGGAGTGCTCTACCACTGTGCTACATTCCCAGCCCTTATCACATTTTTTTTTTTGAGGCAGGATTTTACCGAATTGTCTAGGTTGGACACAACTTGTGACCCTCCTGCCTCAGGCACCAGAGTAGCTGGAATTACAGGCCTGTGCCATCACACTCTGCCCTAGGGGATTACTCTTGCTGCCCCCGGGAAAAGCCTCCTTATCTGCTATTATCCAGTCACTTTAAGACTTCACTTGGGGACTGGAGGAATAGCACAGCAGTTAGATCCCTTGCTTAGGGAGCAGGGGACCTGAGTTCATGTCTGAGCACCATACATTATCTGGATGAGGTGGCACACACCTGTAATCGCAGCACAGGAGGCAGCTGAGGCGGGAGGATTGCTCTGAGTTCAAGGCCAGCCTGGGTTCCATAGTTCCATAGTGAGTTCAGGACCAGAGGGAGACTACAGAGGGAGACTGTGTTTCAAAAAAAAAAAAAAAAAGACTTCAGTTTGAAATTCATCACGATATTATTCCAACGAGGAACCGTCATGGATGTTAGGGAAGTGTGGGTGCTGATGGCCAAGGACTCTGCAGTGTTCCATAGCTATACACTATCTATAGTGTTCTGTAGCCAGATGTCCTCTAGAGCAGTAAAGGGGGTGTGTATTTATGGGATGAGGGAGTGAAGGACTGAGGGTGACCTGAGAGGACATGTGCTCCTGGTCTTCCCTGGACTGGGAGTATTTCTAGGACATGAATTTTCTATTTCAAAATTAGACAACGTGGTCCCCTTAAGAGGGTCTGTAATAAATACACCCATGTGGGTTGAGTAGGCAGAGAAGTGGTAGGATTTTGTTGACCAGAAAGATAGGGAATGCTAGACAGGTTTTTGTTTGTTTGATTGTTTGTTTGTTTGTTTGGTACTGGTGTTTGAACCCAGGATCTTCACACTGAGCCATATCCCCATCCCTTTTTTATTTTTTGAAATAAGGTCTTGCTCTGTAGTCCAAGTTGGTCCTGAAGTCACTGTGTAGCCTTGGCTGGCCTGAAACTTGCAGCATTCCTCCTGGTTCAGCCTCCTAAGCGATGAAATTATAGGTGTGTATCACCTTACCAGGTTTATGCAGTTCTGGGAAATAGACCTCAAGGCCTCTGCTTGCTAGGCAAGAGCTCTAAGGGCTGTGCTATTTCTCCACCTTTTTTAAAATTTTGAGAATGGGTCTCCCTAAGTTACTAAATTGTTCAGGTTGGGCTTGACTTGTGATTCTCTTGCCTCAAGTATATAGTACCTCTCCAAATGCTGCAATTATAGGTCTGCACTAATGGGCCTGTCTTTTGTGTGTGTGCCTTTGTGCTTATCACTTTTATAAATATTGAGAATACTGGGTTTCAGCATGGCCGCATTATACATCTATATAATATATTTTTATTATACCCATCTCCCTATTACCTTTCCTCCCTTCTTCTCCCTCCTTCTCATTCCCTTCCCCTTGTCTAATAGCAGTTTCTGGGAAGGTAGTTATTAAGAGAAGACATAGATACCGTCATTAAGTATATGGGGGAAAGGTCCAGCTCTCTGGTAATATCATAGTATAAAGAACATTTCATCTGTTTGTTAAATGTGTAAAACTATATGACCAGTGCTTTAACCCCTGAGCTGTTGGGCCTAAAGATTTAAAAATAAATGAATACCCTGGCATACCAGGCACATTTCCTTTACTGACACAGATCTAAACTGATCCAATCTTTCTGGAGAAAATTTGGCTCCACATTTTTAAAAAAGCACCATCATTAGATCTATGCCCCATGACTAACTAATTGCTTTTTTTGAGTTTGGCTGTAAGGAAATAATCAGAGATATGATCAAAGTTTGAGGTATCATACAAGTTTTCTAATTGGTCAAGACAACTTCATAATAAAGTCAAATTGGAGGCAACCTCAAATTTCCTCTTAGGAAGCCGAATGTAATAACCGAACCTCTCAGTTTTTAAACAGAGCAATTCAACTCTTCTTTTGTACTGTTATCCACTTCCAATTTATGTTTTGCAGCCTATACTTGAGGCACAAATGATTCTTTCCCAAAGAGGTATTTTCCCATTGGCTCTTAAAATATATTTTTTTCCCTTGTGATTCTTGGCTTGAACAGCTCACACGGTAGGCTATTCTGCCTTGTATAGTGTTGTCAGAGTATTTTGGGATATGAATGACGTGTTTTTTTTTTTTTTTTTTTTTTTTTTTTTTTTTTTTTTTTTTTTTTTTTTTTTTTTTTTTTTTTTTTTTTTTTTTTTTTTTGAGACAGGATCTCAGCCTGTAGCCTGGGCTGGTCCTGAGTTCACTCTGTAGCCCGGGCTGGGCTTGGATTCACCACAATCCTCCTGCATAGATGTAAATAACAGAAACCAATCCAGGCTACCTCAAGATAGAGAATATAGGGCCACTCCATTCTGGGTTGCAGAAGCGGTTACTCTTTTTTCCTTGTTTCCAAAATAAAGTACTAATCGCTGTTTGGCCTTTTGGCTTGGGTAAGATCAAGTGTAGTATCTACTCTTATCAGTTTAATATCTGATATGTTCTCTATACAAAATAAAGTACCCTTGTTGCAACTTGAGAAAAAATATATTTCTTAATTTTTTATTAATGTGTATTGTTGCATTGAGGATGAGGATTAAATCTCTGAGAAAATTCACTTAAAACTCCTCTGGATTGCCTGCTCCTTCAGTGATCTGGTTTCTTTCTCACATTTAACACAGTTTGAGTTGGAGTCTTCTAACTGCAGCCGTTATTGGCTGTGTACCCACAGGCAACTTACTTAGCTTCTCTGTGCCTTACTGGCTTCATCATTATTTAGGCCAGTCCTGAACTATGTAGCAGCCCAGGCTGGCCTCCAACTCATGTCAATCTTCCTTTTTCAGCCACCTGAGTGTTGGGACTACAGGCATGTGCCACCATGTTTAGTTAATGTGGTGCTGAGGAATCAAACTCAGAGCCTTGAGATTTGCTAGGCAAGCACTCTAACTGCTGGGCTATTCCTCCAGCTCTGGCTTCGTCTTTAACAGGGGATATAATACCTCATATCATATAGCACTTACTCAACAAACTGTGGTATAACATTCTAGGTTTTGTCCCCAGTTTCCCACACAGAGCACCTAGAACCTGTGGGATTTCCAGAGTGACAGGAGTGTCTTTGTTATTAGAAAGAAACCCATTAATCATACTTGAGTTTATGGTAGTGAGATGATGCAGGGTAGGGCACAAACCCCAAGATTAGCGGGAGATCTTGGCAGCTTTCCATCTCAAGCCCATCTGCTTCTGGGGAAGGGGAAGGCTGGAGAATGAGTCATAAAAACTTTGAGAGGAAGAGGAAATTCAAAGAGATGCCAGGCTAAGAACAGATGCAGGGAGACACCAAGGGGACAGAGTAGTCCAGGCTGGTCCTGAACTCACCTTGTAGCACAGGCTGACCTCAAATTCACAACAATCCTCCTCCTGCCTCAGCCTCCTGAGTGCTATGATTACAGGTGTGTGTCACCACGCCCGGCTTATAAGGTGCTTAGGAATCCAACCCAGGGCCTTGACCTTGCTAGGCAAAAGCTTTAACTGCTAAGCTATTCCTCCAGGGTTTTTTTTTTTCTTTTCTTTTCTTTTTCTTTCTTTTTTTTTTTTTTTTTTGCCTTTTTAAAATCTGACATTTCATTTGTATCCTCTATAGTAAGCCAATAAATGTAAGCTGTTGTAGCAAATGTGTGACCCTGGTCCTGAAGCGGTTCTGTCCGGCTAATACTAACACACTTTCAGCTCTCTTCCCCTGGGTCCCTCCCTCCTACCTCCCTCCACTGCCAAGAGACCTCCCTCCCATTTGTTCCTCCACACCTGTCTTAGTTACTTGTTCCTTGTTGGGACAGAATACCTGATGCCTATTTAAGGGAGGAAAGATTTAGCTCACAGTTTCAGAAGGTCTCCCATGGTCTGTTCATGGGCAGGTGGCAACAGTGGAAGCCCATGGCAAAGGCTGGAGAGCTGCTCACCCCGTTGCAGACAGAAGCCAAGTGAAGTAAGAAGTCCGTTGTTACCCAGAGTTCCCTTCAGGAGAAGAAGCTGTGACAACGCTCCTTCCTTTACTCAGCCAAAGCTGCCCGTTGGGCCCCCCACACCCACAGTGGGTGCCCTCCCTCACTTTCTGGCCCACACAACACACACATGAAAGCTCTGTGTTGAACACCTCCTAATCGAAACAAGTTGACACAACCAAGCCCCAAGCACCTGCCCCTTGTACCCAGGGCAGGTCTCCCAACAGCACAAGGTTTGTAGATAGCCCACTGCATCCAAATACATGAGACTTTCAGGAGACACTTCAGATCCAAACCACAGCAATGCCGTTACCTCCTTCAGTTGTTGGGTTAGAATCCATGACCCATCATAATAAATACACTGATGTAGATACACCCTTGGCCCTTGGTAACAATACTGAAACAGGTCTGTAAAATCCTAGAAACTTGTATTAGCATGCTTGGGTTGTCATAACATAGGATCATAGGCTGGTTGGCTTGAACAGCAGAAGTTTATTTTCTCACAGTTCTGGAAGCTAGTAGTTTTGGCAATTTGGTTTCTGGTAAAGACTATTCCTGCCCAGTAGATGACTACCTTCTTGGTGTGTTCTCCGTGGCCTTTGGTGCCTGCACACCAAGAGAGCTATTGACCTCTCTGGTATTTTATCTTAAAAGAATTATTCTTATCAGATAAGAGCCCTACCTTAATGACCTTATTTAACCTTACAGTCAATGCACCAAATAACAACATTGCAGTGAATGATGGATCACATATACAATGGTGGTCCCATAAGATTATATTACATATTGGCATTGTAGCAACTTAGTGTGTGTAAGTATGCTGGTGTTTGGACATCAAAATTCTTTAAGGATTCCTTTCTCAGAAAATATCCCCATCGCTAAATGATGTCCAAGTGTGCATCCTTATAGCCCTAATTTCCAAATGTATCTGCTCTAGGGGTTAGGGCTTCAGCATGTAAATGTGAGGGTGGAGACACAAATATTTGGCCCATCACAATATGCTTCCCTTCAAAAGTTAAAATCTAAATCCCCCTTCAGGCCTGGGTACACAGGCCTCTAATCCCAGAACTCTAAAACCTAGGTCAAAAGTGGTGTCGTCTGGGGCCAGGGGTTTCACTCAGTGGTTCAAGTGCTTTGCCTCATGTGTACAAGGCCCTGGGTTTGATTCTCTAGTACCACATAAAAATTAGACAGGTGTGGTGGTTCATGCCTGTAATCCCAGCACTCAGTAGTTGGTCTAAAGGAGAAAGGTGACATAACACAGGGATCTAGGTTTCCTGAATGGTCTGCCTTCTGTTCAGCAGGCCTGCTGCAGATTTCATTTTCTTTCACTTATTTGTTTGTTTATTTATAGATAAGAGTCTAGATCTGTAGTCCAGACTGATCTGGAACTTACTGTGGAGCTCAGACTGGACTCTGACTCACAGCAGTCCTCCTGCCTCAGCCTCTTGAGTGCTGGGATTATAGGCATGAGCCACTATGCCCAGTTTATGTTGTGCTGGGGAATCGAACTGTGAGCTTTTTGTTAGATAGACAAGCACTTTAAGTGCTGAGCTATGCCCCTGACCCTCCATTTTCTCCCTTTATAAGGAAGTAAAACATTCCTCTTCTTTCAGAGAAAGCTCTAGCCTACTTGGCTCAGGTCTCCACCAAGGACCTGTTTTCAACAAGACCGGAGCCTGAGCATTTGCAGAGCTGTTCCTTCAAGACTTTAATTTCTTTCTTGAAAGCCCAAGGATGACGGCCCAGGGTTCTACCCAGGGAAGCATGGCCACACTGCATTCAGAGTGTCACAACCACACAGTGCCCTGTGTCAGAGGTGTGCTGTGATTGGGATGGGGTTAACCAGGGTGGACTAGTGAGGTGTGGGTGGACATTCTGACTGAGGGGTTCTCAAAACAGCTTTTGCTTTTTCCATGAGAACTATCCAAAAAGAAGCTTGCTCTCTCAAGAGCAAAGAAAGAGCACACGCAGCTTTGGTTGCTGCTGGCAACCATGTTGCAGCCTTGAGGATTGAGGGTTAGATGAAGTTTATGTGGTGGATGACAGAGTGGATAGATAAAAGGAAGCCATAGAACGGATGGATCCGCCCCTGTGTAGGGCTGCTCTAGCTCAAAGTTTTTATTTTTTTTAATGTCATGGACCAATGGGTTCTTGTCTAAGCCAGTTTAAGTTGTATTGTCTGTTGTTGCAATTAATACCATTCATCCTCTCAAGACCCGTGACAGATGCAGCAATTCATGCGCCAGGCTCAGGTTCAGGGAAACGTAGACTGGTCTGAGAAGACCATTTCCTGATGCAGATGATGTGTCGCTTTATCTTGGCGCAGGTGGGAAGGTCAGGCAAGTCCGTCTCCCAGCTGGGGAGAAGGAGAAGCAAATGTATTGAATATGATTCTCTGAGAGCTTAAAAGCCTTCATCCTGCAGATCCAGACAGGCCAGGTATTCTTTGTCTGGAGTTCCTGGACTCATAGGGCACCCATGAAAAAGGGTCAGGAAGTCTGTGAAATCCTAAAACCTTATGTAAATTTGTGTGTGTGCGTGAGTGTTTTCATCACATTCTCAAAAGGAAAGAATAGGTGCTGTACGTTTAAAGGATATCCAGCTCTCGAAAACCACCTACCTCAATTTCCCTTGTCATAAAATAGGAATGGCTACTCCTGTCCCTTCATACTCCCCAGAGGAGATGAACACCCGAAAGATCACAAACGATCGATCAGTCCCTTAGACCAGAAAGGCTTCCTAAAATTACCAGGGGCCAAGCTACTGGAAGAGGACTTCATGGGTGTGTTCTGAGAGTCCGCCTGACAGTGAAGACAGCTAGGAGTGCTGAGATTTGCTAGCCTGCCAGAGAATAGTGCAGATCACTCCTGTCTTGTCATCACAAGTCCAATGACTGTGTGGATACACATGACTAAGTGTCCATATGTGTCATAAATAGCATGCATATGAGGTTGCACAGAGCATTTGTGTTGTCTGGTGGCCTTCAACACATTTCCATTATATTTCCCCACTTGGTTGTCATATGGGCCAGAGGAGTTGGGTGTCACATAGCCACCCCCATTAGGCCCCAGGTCTAGAGAATGAAGTGCCCAGAGTATTAATAAATGGTATTGATGCTCAGGGTTGGAGAAATAGAACAGAAATTAGAATGTTTATCTAGCAAGTTAAAGGCCTTGAGTTCAAATCCCCAGCACCACATAAGCTGGGCATGGTGACACATGCCTGTATTCCCAGCACTTTGGAGGCTAAGGCAGGAAGATTGCTGTGAGTTTGAGACCAGTCTGGGCTCCATAGTGAGCTCAGGACCAGCCTGGGCTACAGAGCAAGACACTGTCCAAAAATAGATAAATAAGTAAATGAATTGTGATGCTATAACCCAAACCTGGGTATTCTGTTTTCTGCTGATTTATTTTCTTTATCAGTGGTTTCAAAATTGGCTGAGGCACCTGGATGCTGAACTAAAATTCAGGCTCAGGCTCAGTTCTAGCTCTGGAAAAGATAAATCAGTATGTCTGGTGGGGGGCTTGGGAATCTGCATTTTTGTTATTGCTATTGTTTTGGGGGCCTGTACTTTTGAAAGCTTCTTAGGTTTTAGAACAGGTGCTCTACATAAAGATCTCTCTCTCTCTCTCTCTCTCTCTCTCTCTCTCTCTCTCTCTCTGTCTTGCTTTCCGTGTGTGTGTGTGTGTGTGTGTGTGTGTGTGTGTGTGTGTGTGTGTCCACTTACAAGCAGACCTAGAAACCTGGGAACCAGGTAAGATGTCTGGGATGCCTACCATCCTCTGTCCTTTGGCCATCCTTCCCGAGGCCTCATGGCCCTTCTGCTAACCCCACCCTGGGCAGGAGCTGGGAGCTTCAGGAGTCAGCCTGATTTCAGGGTCGGTGCCTCAAAAGTTAGCACATCGTGAATAACAGAATTTCAGGCTTTGAGACAGAAAATGGATATGAGAGATGTTTTGGGGAGGGGAGACGTCTTCTCACACTGTGGTGGCTGCATGTTTGCAGTGGCAGCTGTTCACCGCAGCGCTTCTCACGAGTGTATCACCTGCTTGTGTGTATACCATATGACTGGTATATCCGCAAAACTCTCAGGATGAAGAGCAAACGTGTATAATGAGCATGTGGATTTTTTAGAGCACACAACTTTTTCTAGGGACAAAACATCTAAAAGAATCTTCTGTGGCAGATCTCACCACGAGGCATGCTTTTCAAGCTGGAAGAGAAGCATCCGGAAATACGAGTTGGTCATGGAAATGCTGACGGGGCTTCAGCTGAGGGACGCTGGCAGGTGCAGCCGGTCCCCAGCCTCTCATGGCTTACTTACATTGTGCTGAATGAGTCCTCCTTCTTGTTATCTGGGCCCTGAATAGGCTGCAGGCATTCTGCAGATGGGACGGCAACAGGAGGAGGAGCTGGGGGTGTCAGACTTCTGTATCTTAGGATCAGTTTCACATTTGAGACACAGGCTCCTGCAGGGAGTGGAGAGGAGAATGAAGTAGAAAACAGTGAAATGAAGGAGAGGAGGATGGGAAGCATGCAGATTCTCAGAACAAGGCACAGCCCAGGCAGCTCCAGGTATAACTTTCATGCCTAGGTTCCTGTACGTGCTAAGTCAGTGAGGTACCCAAAGTCTGCTCTGTGTTACAGAGCAGAAAATAGGCTGCTAGCACCCAGATAGAAGCTCAAGACCTCATACTTGAGCAGACTAAGAAGCAGGCAGTGTAGGGATTGGGAAGCCTCCCGAAGCCCACCACTAGTGCTAATGCCAAGGCACTGGGGCAGGGAGCATATGTGTTTCCATGACAAGTACAAAGGCTCTGAGAAGGTATTCATCCTGGGAGGGGCACACGGTGATCACCCTCAGGACTGAGCACCGGGTCCTTGAAAACGTGGGTTCTCTGTTCTTCCCAACTGGGTTCGAGGAGTTCTGGCAGCTGCTTTCTGGAGCCAATGGCCTGAGCCTCAGAGGCTGGGGGAGGAGGTGGGAAAAAGACAAGGTTGTTTGTCTGTGAGAAGTTTACATTTGGTAGGGAGCAAGGGCTCTGCACACAAGGAGTCCGAGAAGGATGAAGGGAAAATATATAGTCTGTAAATTCCAGGGGCTCACAGTCTGTTCAGGGAACACCATTTGTTTTTGTTTTTGTTTTTTCTACCCTGGCTGTAGTGCCTTGACCAACTGTCCTGGAAATGGAAGCTATCTACCCTGCCTGGACTGTGGCAAGAGCTGGGGTGTGCCTGAGTCCCCCATTTCTGCCCTGCACACCTCATACAGGTTTTCTAACAGAGCCATCTGCTCTTGGGTCTTGCAGCTTTGGCCTGACCCAGCACCTCTGCCGGGAAATTATTTGTAATCAGGACTGTCCTGATCAGGTCCAGGGCCATTCCCAAGCCCATCTGTCCTCTCACAACGTGAATCCTACCTTTTCCTCCCCGTCAGGAGCTTCAGGAGCTTGGGAGACACTCCAGCACTGCCTCTGACACGAATCTGCTGCTCAGTGCGTCAGGCGATCAGAACCAACTCCTCTCCCTTTTCCCTTGGAGGTGTTGATAGTAACAGCAACTGCGAGCTGCCAAGTTGGCAGAACAGAGCGACTGTGCACTGCGGATGGGGGTGCCGGGGAGCAGGCAAGCTGGCAGAGGGCTTGGCCAGGATGTCAGCTTGTTTATTCTAAAATGGAAAGGATCCTTCTAGCCCGGGCAGCCTGCGTCCGGCGAGCGGGCACTGTAGTGGAGGTGGAGGCCCTGGGGGAGGCTGGTGATGCAGAGTGGGGCACCTGGGAGGATCCCAGTTCTGTAGGTTGCTAGAATCGGTGGGAGGAACCTTCTGTCTGGGCCTGGAGCCACCAGCGAGCCTGGCCTCAAGGGGCAAGCCAGGCCTCAGAGACAGGATAAAGATCCATCTTTGTTCTGGCTGTAGATAAAAAGACTATGGAATTTCTAAACTGGAATGGCCCTGCAATGGGTAGCCATCTGTCCTGGCCCTTCTTCCTCCTAAATATAGGGATCTCAAGGGACACTTAGGAGGGTACTTATGCTGTGTCAATCAAATGGCCCCAGGGACCCTGAGCAAGTCATTCAGCTTTCTTGAGACTCAGTGATTAATAGTATCTACTTCAGAAGATTATACAAAAAATCAAGGAAATAGTAACAGCACTAATTTATCTACTGCTTACTTCATGGCAGCTTTCTGTATGTGAGTGCACTTAATCTTCAAAATTTATCAGATGGGTATTACTAACATTCTCATTTTATTAATGAAGTAACTAAGGCACAAAGAGGCTAAGTAACTCACTCAAGGTCACAGAGCCAGTGAATAGTGAAGTCAGAGTCTTGAACCTGGGTTCAATCAATGTTCCTAGCCCCTGTTTAAACTGCCTTCATAGTGCAAGTAGGCTCTGGCACAAAGTGAGTGTCTAATAAGTGCTAGCTACCGCCACCACGATGCCCCCTTGAGCAGTACCAACCAGAAGACCCAGGCTCTGGCATCTGTCCCAGTGACTCTGTGGGGCCCTAGGTTGTTCTACCTTCCATCTGCTTTCTTGTCATAAGAGCTGGAGGACTTTCTAGTTCCCTCTTTGGAGGGAGACCCACTGGCCTTTCCTGCTTCTCTCCTCTTGTCCCCTCCTCCCAGAGGCAGAGGAGAGGAATTCTCAGCTTCCTCTAGTTACCCTCAGCCTGCAGAGAAAACATAGTCTGCTGTGTCTGCTGCCAGTTCCTCCCTGGTGACAGCCACAAGCCATTTGCTCAGTGCCAGCTCCAGCCTGTGCTGTGAGTAAAGCCAAGAGCTTGGGGCTGGACCTCAGTGCCCTGCGGGAGAGCCTGCACCAGTCTGCCAAGTCTGGCCTTCTCTCTGTCCAGTAGCCTAACCCAAATAATTTCTTGAAGACCCTTTTGGTTTTAAGAACTATAACTGTGGATAGCTATTTACATTCATAGATGGTTTATTTTTTTTCCTTTCTTCATTTAAAACATTTTTTTTGGTAGAGGATATTACTGTGTTGTAGTCCAGGCTGAACTCGAACTCACTGTGAAGCTTACGCTTGCCTTGATTCTCCTATCCAGTCTCCAAGATGCTGGGATTACAAAAATACATCATCAAGCCCAGCTTTATTCATAGACTATTTCTAGGATAGGAAATGATTGTATTATCATGTATCCAAATTGAGGTGGTGGTTCCTGAGGGCAGCCTTGGAAATTAGTAGCTAGTTCGACAAACCCACTATACTGTACTACTGGCCACCTTTGCCTGTTGTGAGGTACAAACAGAGAATCCTATGCTACTTTCTGATGTGACAGAGGTAACTTCTATTAGCCTGGAGCTGGCCAAACCAGAGACAGGTGCCTGACCACTTTCTTTGGCTGAGTTCCTCTCTGGCCCAGTTGAACTTCAGTACTCAGTGCTGGGGGAAAGGAAGTGAAACACAGACATGTCTAAACAGCATTGTTGTGTTATGTGTGCTGGGAGACATTGCCGACGTGTTGGCTAGAAACCCACCTCTTTTGTGGTCCTGGGCACTGAGCTCAGAGCCTTCACACTGAGCTATATCCCTAGCCCAATTTTTATGTTCGGTTTTGAGACAGGATCTCACTAAGTCACTAGTGGCCCAGATAGGCTAGAACTTGCAAGCTTCCTGCCTCAGCCTCCCAGAATGCTGGGATTACAGGCCTGCATCACTTAGACCCGGGTAGATTTATCTCCTGATTTTTTTTTTTTTTTGTGGGCAAGGGGACTGATACCAGGAAATTAGGTAGGACTGGAATGTGGGGTTAAAGGCCATAGCTAGCTCAGAAGGAAATGGAATACTCTATGTACTTACAAAACAAAGAAAGCAGGGATATAGTATCTTCTAGTTAAAAACTTGAAGGAATGTTCAGTCCCCAGAGATCAGCTAGAACACGACAATCAATAATTATGAACACAGAGGGCTGCCACAACTCAGCAACTCCTTGCTTCATGCTAACGGTCCAAGCAATACTCAGAACTCCTTAGGCATGGGAGCATTATCTGCCTGGGCTGTGGACCGAGAGGGGCCTTGAAGCACACAGGTAGAGGAGAGGTCCGAAGGATCTCAAGGCCCTCCCAGAAGGCCGTCATCCTGCATCACACAGCGCTGACCATTATTTAGGTCTTTGGGGTCCAAAATATTCAACTTGACTTGTTGGAGTTTCCTTCTTTCCAGGGTCGTAGTACAAGTTACGGGAGGAAGCAATTGTCTTCAGGTCAGCTTTCAGGTCAGCAACTTGCTGTTCTGTGAAGCGAATTACAAGGATCTTTGTCTCTTCCACCTGCATTTTCTTCATCAGGTCATGAGGGGCTCATTTATAATCAGTGAACGAGATATGGGAGGGGATGTGAGGAGACCTCAGAGGAATGAGAGAAGTAAATGGTCTGCCTCTTGTTGCCACTTTTGTTTGGTGCCAGGCAGTCGTCCGAAGACAGGCAGGAAATCCAGAAAGGTGAGATGCAGAGGGTACACTGAACGGAGAGAGCAGAGCGTACCAGGAGTCAGAGATCAAAGGCACGTCGCAGTGAGGGCTGGGGACCACCTGCCTGTGGCAGCGTGGAGGAGACTAGGAAAAGGGAGACTGCCGGGTCAGGGAAGGGGGGTGCCTGCTTGGGTGGGGCTCTGGAGGATGGTATACTACCCAGCCTTTGACCTCCTGAGAGGACATATGGAGGCCAGCACAGAGGCAGGGGGATGCCCAAGATGACCTGGAGGAGTTGCTTTCCTCGGGAGGCCTCTGAAGGAAGCCAGAATGGGCCAGCAAAAGTGGGTCGAGGTTCGATTTTCCTGAAGAAGACCTGAGCTGGAGACAGGATGCATTGACTATTTATTTATTAATAAGGCTATCGATTATAATGCAGCTTTTCCACAAGGTCCTGAGGTAGCCCGAGTTAGGAGAAGAAAGAAAGTTAATTTCCTTTGCCCTGGAGATGTCAAACACACAGAGAGGCCATATGCCTCTGTCCTCAGGGGAATGCAGAGAGAATAAGGATGTTCACTGCTGCAGCCTCACCTTGCCATCCACTCCCATCTCTCTCCCCATTGGCTGTGGTTCCTGAAGCTCTGCCTCTAGCCTTCTGGTAGGCAGAGATGACACATCCACTCGTCCTTGTGAAATGAAATGGCTCTTCTTCAGCGTTTGTTCTGGGGCTTGGTCTGCTCAAGGATAAGAACAGACCTTTCAAGATGGGCAGAAGTTGGAACACAGATAAACACTGCTACAAGATCCAAGGACTGGCTCCCCAATTTTGGAGACCCTGAAATTTGTCCTCACTGAATGCAGCTCTCAAAAGAAAGGCCATTGCTTGGGGTTAGATGTGCACTCCACATCCCCGAGATTGCCTGCACCATTGTGTATCTCCATGAGCTCATTTTGATTCAATGTTCCAGATTTTTGTTTTGTTTTTGCAGTGCTGGGGACTGAATCCAGAGCCTTGCACAATGTTAGGCAAGTGCTCCACTGCTGAGCTGTGCCCAGCCCTGGTGCTCCAGGTTTAATCTTAACCCAGTTATTAGTGTTGTCTCTTCTTATTTCTAATGGGCCGTGTGGCAACGAAAAAGGATCCCACACAAGCCTACATTTTCTTTGTTTTACCCCCTGTTCCACACATGTAGGAAATTCATGCCATATGCTACCTTCCTACCCACTACCTTATAGAGGCTGATATTTCTTGAGCATTGACTATGGCAAACACTGCATTTCACCTCACAATTCTCCCCACTTCTCCTTAGGGTTACAGAGGTATTAAGTGGCAAAGTCAGGATTTGAGTCTAGGCCTATAGTCTCCAGGGTCTATAGTCTTAGCCACCATACTACATCACCTCTCAAGAAGTAGCAGCCACGGAGATGCCAGTGCAAGCTCTTGGGCATTTAAGCCTTCAGAACCATGAACCAAAGAAAGTTCTATTCTTTATAAATGTTTTTAGCCAAGCCTAGTGGCCCAGGCAGGGAATTCCAACACTCTGAAAGGCTGAGGCATAAAGACTGGCAAGTTTGAGCCCAGCCTGGGCAACTTAGTGAGACCCTGTCTTAAAATAAAAAATCAAAATGGGCTGAGGTTGTAGCTTAGTGTGAAGAACCTGGGCTTGATCCCCATTATCACCACTGACACCCACACAAAGTCAAATGTAAAAAAAGGGCTGAAGGTATAGCTCAGTGGTCAGAGCACTTGCCTCATGTGCACAAAACCCTTGGTTTGATCTCCTAGTGCTACCTAAATTCAGCCAGACATGGTGGCACACACCTGATTGCCATGAGTTTAAGTGAGTCTGGGCTACATGGTGAGTTCAGGATCAGCCTGGACTACAGAGCAAGACCCAATTTCAAAACCAAGAAAACAAACAAAAACCACAAAAATCAAAACAAACTAACAAGTGAAATGGATGCATCTTATTTAATCCATTATATGCAATCAGTGGCTCTAACTACTGAGCAATGCTCCCACTTTTTACATTTAATTTTGTGTGTGTGTATGATATCGGAAATCAAGTCCCAAGCCCACACACTGAGCTATAACCCTAACCTATTTTTATTTTTGATTTTGAGACAAGGTCACACTAACTTTGATTTATTAATTTTGCTTGATACTAATTCAATATAGAATTATTAATAGCATTTTTTTCATACTGTTTCACCCAAGTCTTACATATATACTGACACACATTTCAAATTGAATTAGCCATGTTCTGGATACTCTGTAGCCACGTGTGGCTAGCAGCTACCACATTGGCCAACACAAATGCAGAGAATACACTTGAGGAACCCAGAATGAAGGTTGGAGAGACAGGGAAAAGCAACTGTAGTTGATAGGGAGGGAGGTAGTGGCTTGAGGATAGAGATAAAGGGAAAGATTTCAGAGTTATGGTTCCCTGGTATCTGCCTTAGGCAGCCAAGTGATTGCTTGGGCTGTTGTGTGATGGAGAAGCCAGGAGAGAAGAGGCATGGGGTGAGTGGGTGTGGAATAGTTGGAAAGAATGAGTTTTGTTTTGGATGTGTTGTCATGGGCTCCTGAGGAAAAACTGTTTAATGTTTGTTCTCTCCTCCACTTGTTTGGACACATGGCCACTCAGAGTAAAGATCACACTGCTCAGTCTCCTTTGTAGCCATGTGAGGCCGCCTAAGTTCTCACTAGTACAATCTAGGCACATGTGCTCTGGCTTCTGGGAAATGTCTTTGAGGACAAGGCATGTTCTCCCTGCACTGTCCTTCCTGCTGGATACTGAGCAGCCATTCTGGATCA
Organism: Ctenodactylus gundi; assembly: GCA_004027205.1. Taxonomy (NCBI): domain Eukaryota; kingdom Metazoa; phylum Chordata; class Mammalia; order Rodentia; family Ctenodactylidae; genus Ctenodactylus; species Ctenodactylus gundi. The sequence continues at coordinate 60,396 of PVKB01003876.1, read as the reverse complement.
TCTAAGTAAAAGAGTAACAGATAGAAAGATTCTAAGTCTCTGGCTTTGTTGAGTCATCATATCATGCCTGAAATTAGCTCGATGTTCTCTTTGTATCCAAAACAGAAATAAATTTCTACTATATTTGAGGAGTACAAGGAATTTTCCTTCACTTTTAGCAAGGCCTAATTGCAATCAGTATAGAAGTGTCAGATGGATGGTTAAATCTTACAGATCTAAAGCAAAGGGAGAGATCTTGGCAGGGAAGCTGCAGAACTGGAAATTACCAGTCCATGGTTGGACACTGAAGCCCTGGCACTGTCTGAGTTACTGAGGAAGAAGAGGAAAGGATCAAAAAGAGTGCCCTGAAGAACAACAGCACTTAAAGGATGGGCAGAGGAAGAGATAGATACCTGCAGTGGAGACCAGAAGGACCAGAGAGTTAGGAAAGAACCCAAGAGTGCTGTGTGACAGGTAAGGAAGGAGCATCTTAAGTGGATGGCGATCAGTGCTAGGTAAGGCAGTCCCTCTGCTGGCTTCTGCAGGAGTGGATGGTGGCACAGAGCCAATCCTACTGTGTTAGCTAGCTTTCTGTGACAAAATGCCTGAGATAATCAATTTAAGAGGAAAGGTTTACTTGAGCTCCTGATTTCAGAGACTTCAGATGATGTTTACTTGACCCTGTTGCTGTTTTTTGTTTGTTTGTTTGTTTTCTTTCTTTCTTTCAGAAGCATGTTCTCGCTCTGTAGCCCAGGCTGGGTCTTGAACTCCCTATGTAGCCCAGGCTGGCTTCAAACATGGCAGTCCCTCATCCCCAGCCTCCTGAGACCTGGGATCATAGGTGTATGCCACCATACCTGGCTAGCTCTGTTGCTTTGGATCAATGGCACCACAGTACACCATGACAGGAGCATGAGGTAGAGGAGGCCTGTTAGCCTCATGGTGGTTAGGAAGGAAAGAGACCTAGGTTCCAATATCCCCTTCAAGAGCACATTTCTGATAACCTAGCTTTCTTCTATTAAGGGCCTTTTCCCTAACATTTATACCACTTCAAAATAGCACCATCAACCTTTATGGGCCTTCAGGAGCCATCAAAGATCCAAACCAGCTGGACCCAGTGGTATAGGCCTGTAATCCTAGTACTGTGAGAGGCCGAAGCAGGAGGATTGCAGGCCTGGATTGAGGATTGAGCCCAGTCTGGGCAACTTAATCATTTAGCAAAACCCTGTTTCAAAAAAAAAAAAAATGGCTGGAGACATAGCTCTATGTGAAGCCTCTCAACTTGATTCTCAGTACCCCCACGACCAATAAATAAATATCCAAACCATAACAACTAGCAAAGGTACCTATATCATCCTCCTGCTCAGAGCCCTACACTGAATCCTTACCTTCTTTAGCACGAGGTTCTAGCTCCTTAGTCCATCCTTTGAGCTCCTATTGAGCTCCTCTAAGCCTGGTTTTTCTGTCTAGCCTGCTCCTTTCCCAGCACACTGTGTCCCTGCCAGACCTGGCTCCTTACCATTCCCTGCTTTGACTCATGTACTTCTCTCTACCTGAAGAATCTTCCTTCTTTTTTTTATTTGCTTTTCCCCCAAGAGCCACTTACCCTTTCAGACTTGCTTTGAGCATCCGGTCTTCTGTTGCTGGATGCTCCCATACTCCCAGAGCATTTTCCTCATTCTTAGTTACAACCCTTGTTGCAATCTGACCTGTGTTAAAGTTATGTACGTGGTGTCTCCCTAAATACATTGTCAACTTGCAGAACTCTGAGGCTGATTCTGGCTGTCCGTTCTTGACTTCTGTGCTGCCTTCAACAGAACTGGATAAAGATGTTTAAGAACTCTTAAAGCATTAATGGAAGTTTTGTCCCCAGTGTCCATGAAATAATAATGTAGTCTCTATTTTCTTGTCTTGTCACTACAGGGATAGAGGTTATGCGGAGAAAATGCTAAAACAGAGAACTTAGAGTAAATGGGTAAGGTATTGAGTTTGAATCCAGGTGCTAAGAGAAATAAATTGTCCCCATCTGAGTGTCTCCTATCCCAAGCAACCTGTATTATCTGAGCACTCAAGAACTACCTTAGTAGGCTTGGCCTGGTGGCTCAGGTCTGAAATCTCAACATTCTGGAAGGCTGAGGCAGGAGTTTTAAGACTTTGAACCCAGCCTGGGCAAGTGACTTAACAAGACCCTATCTTAGGATAAAAAATTAAAAATGGGCTGGGGATGTAGCTCAGTGTGATGTAAAGGCCCCAGACTTGATCCCCAGTACTAGAAATAAAAACAAAACAACATTTTTAGTAGAAAAGCAATAGAAAAAAATCTATGGAACTAAAATTTGGACCTTTAAGAGATGAATAAACCTGACAAATCTTTATCTGGGCTTACCAAAAAGAAAGAGCACACTCAAATTCCTAAAATCAGGAATGAAAAGGGAAGCATTGCTACCAACTTTAAAGAAATAAAAAACAGGGGCTGGAGGAATGGCTCAGTGGTTAAAGTGCCTTCCAAGCAAGCACTAAGTCAAGTGCTAAGTATCTGAGTTCAATTACCCAGCACCACATGATCCAGGTGTGTTGGTACACGCCTGTGATCCCAGGCAGGAGGATTGCCATGAGTCCAAGGCCAGCTTGGACTCCATAGTGAGTTCAGGACCAGCCTGGGCTTCAGAGCAAGACCCTGTCTCAAAAATAAATAAACCAAACTGAATACTGTGAACAATCATATATAAGCCAATTAGACAAGCTAGATAAAATGGACAAATTCTTAGAAGGTAGAAACTACTAAAACTATCCTAAGAAGTGGATAATCTTTTTTTTTTTTTTTTTTGAGATAGGGGTCTTACTCTAGGCTACTTCTGAACCCACTATGTAGCACACAGGCTGTCGTTGAGCTCAAGGCAGTCCTCCTGTCTCAGCCTCCTAAGTGCTGGGATAAGAGGCCTGCACCACCACATGCAGGTAAGTTTTATATGGCAGTGGGGGATTAAACCCTCAGCTCTGCACATACTAGGCAGATGGTGTAACTGTTGAGCAACATCCCCAGGCCCAAGAAGTGGACAGTCTGATAGACCTGTAACAAGGAAAGAGATTGAATTAGTATTTTTTGTCTTCACTGGTGAATTCTACTATGTGTTCAAAGAATTGGAATGAATCTTTCACACTTAAAAAATAGAAAAGGAACACCTTCCAACTCATTTTATGCATCCAGTGTTACCCAGATACATCATAAGAAAACTGTGTATCAATACTGTTTATGAATATAGATATAAAAATCCTCAACAAAATACTAGCAGAACAAACACAGCAGCATATAGAAAGGATTACACACCATAATTAACAAAATAAAGAACAAAAACACAAATCACCTTGATAGATGCTAATCCTTTTATGACAAAAACTCTCAATGAACTAGGAATAGCATCTACAGATTCTCCACATCTAGCATTGTAATTAAAGATGAAAGACTTAAATCAGAAACAAGATAAAGGTGAATATTCTTATCAAGCTAATCAAGCATATATACTGCAAAAAATTTTTTTTTGAGACAGAGTCTTATTATGTAGTTCAGGCTAGCCCCAGACTTGCTGTCAAACTTGAGAGTGAACCCAGGGGAACTCTCACACTGGTATACATCCCCTGATCTTTTATCTTGGTAAGATGCTACACTTCCCACTCTGGGTTCAAACTTCTCATCCCTTCTTATCCCAGAGTGCTGGCATTACTGTGTGCACCACCATGCCCAGCTTCACAAAATCTTGTATATGAATGTTCTGAGCTAGATTATCCACAGGAGCTAAAAAGTAAAACAGCCCAAATATTCATCAACCGATGGAAAACAAAATGTAGTATACCCTTACAGTAGAATGTTGATTGACCATAAAAATATTAAAGTATGGATTTATGCAATAAATATGGGTAACTCTTGAAAACATCATGCAAGTGAAACAAGTTAGCTATAAAAGGCCACATATTGTATAATTTTGTTCATATAAAATATCCAGAATAGACAAATTCATAGAGATAGAATGTTGAATAATGGAGATTCGTAGGAAATGAGACAGTGACTACCATGGGTTTCCTTTCCTTTCTGAGTGATGAAATGTTTCAAAGAAAGATAGTGATAATAGTTGCTAGGTTCTGTGAATATACCAAAAAACACAAATTTATGCACTTTAAAAAGATAAATCTGGGGCTAGAGATATGGCTCAATGGCAGGGCATTTGGCTAGCATTTGTGAGTGAGGACTTGGATTCAGTCCCCAGAACCTCCTCCAAAAAAGGGTGAATTTAATAGTGTTATTTCTCAACAAAGCTGCTGTGTGTGTGTGTGTGTGTGTGTGTGTGTGTGTGTATGTGATTGTATATATGTGTATACATATATATGGAATTACTTGTGTGTATCTTATGTGTATTAATAAAACTACCTGATATTGAAATGCTAGGTGGACCTCCATTTTCCTAGTGAGAAGATCCCCCAAAAAGTTTTTTGCCAACTTGAGTAAACTGCAGTATGCCTGACAAGGCAATTTTTTTTGCTTTTTTGCTTTTCAAAATTATGCTCAGAAAGAAAGGCAAAGTTGTACAGATCTCATTTTTTAGGGCTCCTCTCACCATTCCCATAACACTGGGATAGAGGAGCACAGAGTAAATTTTTATGACAGTGAGGACAAAGATGTCCTTCGTAGGGTTTTGTCCCTCTCCCAGGAACCTTTCAAAAGAGGAGACACATGCGGTTCCTGTCTGTATAGCACCCCTTCTCGTACTTCTAACCACATATGGATTTTTTCCCGTCTGTTGGCTATTTCTTCTTCACCCTCAGGTCAGTCAGATTGTCTTCCCCTTCCGTGGCCTGAAGGTCGACATGCAACCCAATATACCCAATCAGACCCCCTTTATTGGGAATTTGAACTGAGAATGAGGAGATTTCAGGAAAATGTAGCTTATTTGCCTTACTGGGTTCCCTGGAGGAATCCTTTCCATGGGTGTTGCTACCTGGAGTGGAAGGAGCTATTTTGAAACTGTTCTTCTTTTTTTTTTTTTCCTTTTTCCTTCCTTTAGGTATTTCTTGTACCTAAGAAATTTAACTTGGTCTTCTCGGAGTGTCAGGGGCTAAAAGATTCCATATCATTATCTTGATTGTCCCATGGAAGGGAGAGGTTTCATCAGAGGTGTCCAAACATGAAGGAAGGAAATCATCACCTGAACACCTCTGCTTCCCCTGGAGCATTCTTGCTGGTTCTTTCTTGGTGACCATTTGTTTTACTGTTTTAATTAAAGTTCTCAATGATTCATTAACTTTCAAGTGGGTCAAGTGAATGTTGGTTTTGGGGGAATACAAAGATGAACAAAATTATGTCTCCACTCTCAGCGAATTCACTGATGTAGATTCTGACTGGGTGGATCAGAATGAGGAGTCACCCAAAAAAGCATTTAAACTTGGCTATAGGCAGAGAATGCCTGCTTAAGAAATTTCTCTGGCCCACAAGGAAAGTATCCTTTGTGATGAGTATTTGAAAACAGATAATCATAGACTTTGGAATAGACAGGGATATTATAGATCATCCAGTATTACATTTTCTAGATGAAGAAACCCAGATTCTGGGAGCTGAAATGACTAGCAGGCAAATTGGACTTAGGACTTCTTCTCTGATTCCCAGTCCAGTGCTTATTTCTCTAGTTTGCAGTCACATGGGTGACTTTGGCTGGCTCTTCCTTGTTTCAGGGAATTTGGGGATGAGGAGGGATAACATTTGGTGCTTGGTAAATAGTCGCCTAGGGAAATATGTCTTGCAAACCCCCAAGAAGTCAGCAAAGAATTGGGTCATGTTCCAATTCTAGTCATGTTGCTTACTTCCTCAGCAAGGGGATGGCATCAGGGTTTGGACTGCAAAGAGAGCATCAGCGTGTGTGTGTGTATGTGTGTGTTTGTGTGTGTGTGTGTTTCCCACTCTTCTCCAACTTCCTGGAGCCCTGGAGATGGGTCAACTAAAGTGGTTGGCAAAATGTCACCTCATGGTCTTGCCTATGGGTGATTCAGTCAATGAAGGTGGATTGTTTTTACCTATGTGGATTTCAGTCAAATACCCCAGGAAGTCTGTAAGAAGGAATCAATTCAGGAACCACGGCTGGACTTTCCCACTGGCTGACAATGACTTTTCGTAGCTGGTAATTTGTTCAGAGCAGGGAAAGCCCAGTGTAAATGGCTTTTGTTGCTGGCTCTGGGGAGACAGACAGAAGAGCTTGGACATCAAGCTGTCCTTTTTCAGTCACTGATGGGCATGACCAGTTTAACCAATATGTTGAGAACATCCCATGTTTTAAGGACTATACTGAGTCTTAGAGCTCTCACTAAGATGCAATCTCTGCTCACAAAGAACTACGGAAAACCTAACATTGACAAATTTAATAGACAAGCATTCAGAGATAAGCTCTGGATATTACTGATATACGGAGGGATATGCATTCCCTCCTGAGGTTCAGGAGAGGCTTCATAGATAATACCCAAACAAAAAGCCAGGCAAGAAAACAATGGGACTCACAGGTGACAGAACCTCTCCCAACAAAGGTGTAGAATCTGGGTGTGGGAAACACAGGCAGTTGATGGGGTTACTAGACTGGGCAGAGTGATGTGGGAAGTGTGTGGAGATAAGACAGAGAAGCAGGTGTGTGAAAGGGCATAACCCTTATTCTGAGCAGGCAAGAGGGAAGTTGCCAAGAAGGCCTGCATTCTCAACAGATTGCTGCAGTCAGTGTAGACCTGGGGTAGAGAAGCCAAGAATGGGGGCAGGGAACCAAATGGAAGAGGCGACGAGTGCACAATGCGGCAAAACAAATGAGCATGATGAAAACAAAAGACATGATTGGAAATATCACCAGGAAGTGAGCAATGATGGAGGCCCGGGCTTCTGGCTTGTGCATGCATGGATCATGGGGCTGTGAACCAAGGGGAAAAATATAGGAATTTGCAGAACAAGTCTGGGAGAATGATGGAGATAATGGCTAATATTTATTAAGCACTTCTTTGGACAAGGCATTGTGCCAAGAGTTCTCAACAGTTTCTAACTCTGGGAAGTAAATATCGTCATTATTCTCAATTTACAGTTGAAGAAAATGAAACATATTGAATAGCTTGGCTCTGTCAGTGCTCTGATGAGTGGTGGAAAGAGATTAGCATCGCTGCTCTAGGAGCCAGGCTGTTAACTCTGTGTGTGTGTGTGTGTGTGTGTGTGTGTGTGTGTGTGTGTGTCTTAAGAGCCTGAGAGGAAGGGTCTGGCTATTAGGTAGTCCTTGGAGTTCAGATCATAGTAAAAACCCATAAATGTGGATGAAACATCTGAGTGGTGACTTAAAGCACAGAACCCTGGGGAACCCTGAAGTTAAACAAGTAGACGGAGAGGTTAAGGGGACTACAGACAACCCAAAACCAACCATCCTCTCTGATTTTTAAAATCAGAAGACATGACTGCTGTCTGAGCAACAGAATACTGGGTACATAGGTAGCAGGTCAACTAAAGATGTCCACAAGGTTGAGCCAACATACTATTTACGATGGTCTCTATGCCACATGGTGATTAACCTAGCAATAATTAGTATCTTAGATTTTCCATTGTTGGGACAAATTATCTGACACAACTTAAGGGAGGAGTTTATGTATGTTATGGTTTCAGAAGCTTCTATCCATGGTTGGCTTGCTCCATAGCAGAAACACTGTGTTGGGAGGTGTGGCCTAACACCTCCGCTCAGTTCGTGGCAGCCTGGAAGCAGAATGTGGGAACAGTGCCAGAGAGGAAGGGTTGCAGAGGACCAAATACAAGATCTCACTTCCTTCCATGACTCATCCAGACACACTCAGAAGTGTGTTTTACTGATCCCCAGGGTGGCTCCCAAGACAATCAAGTTGACAGTCTGTATTAACTGTCACAATTAATATAGCACAAGTTCCCCAAGCTGTGTCTTGTAGAATAGTAGTTTCTGGAGATGTTAATTAATGTTTAATAAAAAAGGGGGGAGGGGTTGGTGTCAGATATGTTTAGGAAATGCTAGTGTGATTTAGTGTCAAGCTCGTGGTTTATGCTCTTTTTCTTTGTGAGGTGGCAGCATACTGTGATGGCTAAGACCGAAGGTGCTGGAAGCATCCTGGGCTTGAGTCTAGCTGGGTAATCTCAGGCAAACTTCTCTAAGCCTACATTTGTCCATTTGCTAGGGGGATACTAATATATTTGCTTTGTTTTTAAATATTTTATTTATTTTTTAATATTTACTTCAAATAACAGTTCTTGGGATTAAACAAATGCACTGCATTTGAAATGCTTAGACTACAAGGTTTGGTCAAAAATAAAGTGAATATTTAAGTTAAAAATTTTATTACAGTAGAAGACATATTGCCATTAATCCTCCTCAAAAAACTCTTGCTTGCTTCGAGCACACTTACTTAACTGTTGTTGCAATTATTTTGGAGCAGTTCCGGAAGTCCTTTTTTGTGAGTCTTTCGTTGTGCTGCTGTGGCTGCCTCAATGGCTTGAATAGATTCCAAACGTTTACCTTTCATGGTCATTTTCACTTTAGGGAAGAGCCAGAAGTGTCATCATGCCAGGACTGGTGAATAAGGTAGATGAGGACCCACTGAAATGAATTTTAGAGGCTGCTTTTCTAATGGGTGGCACCCGGCAGAAGCATTCATCATGTTTTGAGCACACTCTGTAAAGACATTCACAAAAGATGATCTCTGGAGCTGCTCAGAAAGTGGCAAGGTAAAATCTCCAGCACTGAAGGAAAAAAAGGGGTGGAAGAATGATAAGTAGGTTCCCAGTGAGAGGGAGTGTTTGAAGGATATTAATGTGAATGTGCCTTTTACAATAATAAAAATTTATAAGTGAAATATTCACCATATATTTTGAACACATGCAAACAGCCTGGTACAGAGTGAGGGCTCCAAAAGGGTTAGCTGTTATTACATATAAACCAGGCTGTTATTAACAAATGTCCTTGATACAGAATTTAATACCTGTCACACATATTTCACATGAACATGATAATACCCACATTTCTGAAAAGTCAAAAGCCCTGACTGGCTTCTATCAGTTGAAGTTCTTAGTTACTCTACTTCCACCCAACTACAGACCATACTAGGAATGATTGAGCTCTTTCCCCCCTTTTCTTCAAGGAAGGGGACCAGAGAGGAGGAGGATCTAGGTCCTAGCAGCATGACCTGTGAATGGCCACTGCAGCCTCATAATCACCTTTGTGCACACTTGAAAAAGGTCACCAACATGGACACTGGCCTGTACCAGGACATAGAGTTTAGTAAGTGGAATGCAAGCTGTAGTTTAGTTCCCACTGGCTCCCACAGTAGGATGCTCTTGTGCAGTGAACAGCCTATACAACCATAGAGAGCACTTTTGACCTTTAGGATTTGGAATTGGCTATAAGTTAGTGGATGCTGGTAAAGAGGGCACTAGCTCTTTTTCTCCAAGCAGTCCATAATAATAGCTCTACAAAAGTCCTAAGTGGTTAGCACATCCTTCTTTCTCTCCTCATATGCCCCACCCCTCCCATCCCTTAACACAGAAGCTGACATCAAAATACCTTTCTGTGAGGCAACAGATACCCCAGGCCCTGCCTGTTTCTCTGGAATCTCTGAGAATGGGAAAAGACAGAGGTGTGGAAAGCAGAGGGCAGAGGGGATGATTTTTCCTGACACGGTGAACATTCATTAGAGATACTCCCAACCAGAGCAGGTATGTCCAGAGCAAATCCGACTTCCTGACCATGGCTATGGGCAGGGAGGAGGGAAGGTGGACATGTGGGCTATTTCTGGAAACTTCTTAATCCTCACTGTGTGCCCAAAATTGTTGGCTCTCAGTGAAGACTCTATAATTCCTTCAGATTTCCTACATAAAATAGGGAAGAAAAAGACATATCATGGGAGTCTTCTGGGGGTGAGTACATTCCCAGTGTACACACATACACACAGAAGTCTGTAGCCTGCGCACAGACTACAGCTTGGGTGTACCAGACTGACAGTGATCTGGCCACAGCCACTACTTTTTGAACCTTGGTTCATTATATAAAGTGAGGGCTACCTACTCTGTTCTTTTTAAGACTACTCATAGGCTTTGGTTTGTATCTCTTGCGGGAGCTGTTTACTCCCTTCCAGTCCTGTCTAACTGGACAGGTGGGATCAGTTGACTTTCAGTTCTATCTCAAAAGAACCCCAAGGCCATATAAACCTGCAAGAACAGCAGAGGCCTGTGTACTCCTGAAAACAAAGTTCACCTTCACCATTTTGTCTGGGGTCTGCCTCCATTGCTCTTGAGGACGAATACTGGCCGGAGCCCAGGTGGGAGTTAGGTCTGGTGGTCTTCAGAGTAGGGAACAAAGACCGAGTTGGAGGGCAGGCAGAACCTTCCAGAATCAGGGCTGCTTATGCCTTTCCTCTGAACAGGGCTGGCTATTCGTCTCCCACAGTTTGGGGGGTATGGGGTAGCGGGGGTCCAGTCTTTTTTTCTTGGAGCCTGGTGACTTCCTCTCTGGTCTCTTCCCCTGCCTCTCGGTGAGCTGGGATCTGTACTCTTTCCCATCTGCTCCCTGGGCCTGCAGCCTCCACCCCCTCTTGCTTTTTCCTCTTTGGGCTGGGGTCTTCACGCCCTTCCCTCCTCCCCTCTCCAAGGTCTGGCCCCTTCGTTTCCTTTCAGGTCTGGCCTCTCCAGGCCCGGGCGCAGGGGCCTGCATTCCTTTTTCCCCTTAAGGCCAAGGTTCCCTCCCCCCACTCTCCCCAGGTCCTCTCCCCGCCCCCTCCCTCCGCCCCGAGGCATTGTGGGAGGAAACAAGATGTGGGGCGAGAGCGGCGCGGGGAGAAGCCCGCAGTGCGGGGCCGGGCGGGCGCAGCCAATGGGGAGCGCGGACGGCGGCGCGCGCGGCTGGGGGCGGGGGCGGGGCGCTATTTCAGGCGGGGCCGCGCGCCGGCCGCGCTTAGCGGCAGAGCGGAGCGGAGCGGCGAGGTGCCAGCGCGGAGCAGGCGGGCGGGCCGGCGGCGCGAGGCGGAGCGCGGGCGGCCGGGGAAGCTCGGAGCGCGGACGGCGGCGCGAGCTCTCGGCCCGGGCTGCGGGAGCCGAGCACCGCGGCGGCGGCGGCTGCTGCAGGAGGAGCCCAGGGGACACCGCCCCTGCCTGCGCTCTGCCTCGGCCCATCGCTGCGCCCCGGGGCCCGTGCGGACACCGCGCCGTGAAGGTGAGCGGAGGGGCCCTGCTGCAGCCCCCAGCGCCGGCCACGGCCTCCCGCCGCTCGCTGAGCCCGCTTTCCGGGCCTGGAGCGAGCGGCCCCGCGCCCTCGGCCTGGCCGGCCTGGCCGCGCCGCGTGGCCTGGAGGCCCCTCCCTGCCGGGGTGACCCTGGCGGGGCCGCCGGAGGCCCCCTGCTGCGGAGCAGCGGCCCCCCGCCCCTCGGGGATCGCCGCGTAGCGTGGAGGCTGCCGGGGTCTGGGGCCGGGGCGAGGGGGTGGAGAGGGCGCGGGCGTGACGCGGCTGCTCCTGCCGCCGCCACCCTCCAGGGCGTCCTTCCTGCGACGCGGACGCCCCGTCACTCCGGCGCTTCTCCAGGCCGGGCGGGGGAGGGCGGCTGCCGGCCGCGGCGTGCGGAGCGGGCCAGGAGGCGAGGTCAGAAGGTGGGGAGGGGGAGGAGGAGGACGCTCCTTTTCCCGCAGCTGCGAGCTGGCTCTCCGGAGGACCGGACGGGGCGAGGCACGGCCCCCTCGGAGATCCGCGGGATGGGAATGGGAGCCGTTGTGTGTGCTGGCGACTGGCGAGGGTGGTCCCTGTCATTCGTAGGCTTGGCCCCTTTTCTGTCGCAAAACTCGGGAGAGAGGATAGGGCTGTCCTGAAGTGTCTCTAGCTTTTCCAAAGGCTCGTGACTGAGGCGGCTGGCTTGGGGCCCTCCGGTCAACCTTCTGTCTGGAAGCTCAGGTCCCCTACCTTGTTTTCCTAGGAGGGAGGGCCTAGGCTGGACATCATCCTGTCCTCCTCTCACTGGCACCTTGGACAGGGGTGGTTGGGGTTGAGCCTTACCTCCTGGCCGCCTGAGGGGCCAGGGGTGAAGAATCAAGGCATTGTAGTCACAAGAACATTATGTAACCACGAGCTCTCTCCTGGAGAGTAAGGTGGCTTTTAATTACCGTGACAGAGTTGTTCCTTTGGACTTTGGAGATGGAGGCAGTGGAGCAGGTGAACTGCTGCCAGAATGGTGCCAATTTCGTACTGCCACTTCGCTCTCGGTAACCAACACCCCCCCCCCCCTCCGAATTTGTAAACAGTGCCCCCTTTTGAGTGGAAACCTATCACGGGCCACCAGATGACGGAGTTTTTCACTTTTAAAAAGCTTTACAATATCAGAGCGTTTCTCCTTGTGCTGCTATTTCTATTTGTGCGATTCTAGACAGTTTGTTTTTGAGACACGGTTTTTCTCTGTATCCCAGGCTGGTCCTGAGCTCACTATGGAGCCCAGGCTACACTTGGACTCACAACAGTCCTCCTCAGCCTCCCTGGGAGGCTGAGATTACAGGTGTGAGCTACCAAGCCTGGCGTTATGTGGTGCTGGGGAATTGAACTCAGGGCCTTGCACTTGTTAAGTAAGCGCTTTAACCACTGTGCCATTCCTCTAGCCCCCTAGCCGTTGGCTTTTAAATTTCTTTGCCCAAGGTCACATAGCTAGTTCTCCTGACCTTTCCTCAGCATAACAATCTGAGATTCCTCTTAATGCTCTTTCTGTTCCTCTGTGGGGCGTGGTGGTACAGAGTGCTGATCACTCACGCTCTGCTCTGACAATGTCTGCTGAGTTTGACAATGCCTGATGAAGGTGCCTTGAATTCTGTCCGGGGCTTAAGGGCTGTCTGGCAGCCATGCATTGTCTGCATCTGGTACACCCTGAAATAGTGGTCTTGTTCTGCTTTCCCAGTCAGTCCATCCAACCCCCATGGCTAGTGTGGACTTAGAGATCACAGTGGCCTGGTGTGATAAGCAAGTCTGTCCTTGAGCAGACAGACCCCTGTGTAGCCTTGCATCAGACATGCCCAGGCTGACAACATCTTTTGTTCACTGAACTGAGTCACACACTCAGTGGTGCTTTTGGTTGTGGGATGAGGTGGGGATTGTTAGTCTCCTGGTGAGACTGGTCAAAGACAGAAGGCAGGATTTTGTAGCTCCTCTCTATATTCTTGCAGAGTACATCACATGCTGCTAGCTAGGCAGGTCCTGGCTAGCTCTCTTAGTCTTTGACTCTATCCCAAGGGTGCACGCAACATCTGCCTCTGAACTCTGGTTGCTACAGGTTGAGTGCTATAGTCCAGATAGCAGGGATATGAAACAGGACTGTTTAATAATTCTTTACCTTGTTTGGATACTTTTTTTTCCAAGTCTTCTGTCTTGAGTTTTCCCAAGCCTGTGTTACTACTTATGGAAAAGAAAGCCTAAGATTCTTGTAAGGCTATCAGGCTATTGTCTCCTCTAACATAATACTTGTTACTTCACCTAGTAAATCAATGTGTTTTAGGTGAGTAAATAGATTTTACATGAAACAAAAATCCAAGAAAATGACAAATTGTCATTGGAGCTGGGTCTAAAATGTAGGGCTTTCCAAAATTATATTAAGCTTTAAAGATTGAACATTGTAGTGAAGAGTGGGAAGCAGAGGGAAGGATGAGATGGGATGGTATGTTGAGTCTGAGGCTGCCCCCTATCTTCTCTACCCCTTAGGGGCAATGTCAGCTCTGGGTACTTAAGATTATCTTTGTCCCACAGGACTTTTGGTGGTCCAGAATGTACTCTACTACTCTTTTTCTTTATGTAGAACAGAGATTGGCAGCCTTTTTTTTTTTTTTTCTGTGCAAGTCCAGATAGTAAATATTTTAGGTTTTGTGGACTAGTCTCATGCAACTATTTAGCTCTATCATTGTAGCCTGTTCCTGTAAAATTTTATTTTACGAAACCACGGTGGCCCAGTCTGGCTAGTGAATAGTTTCTTGTACAGACCGTATGTTTGCAGATGCTCTTATATGACCTTAGTTAATTACAACAACCCCCTATACAGATGGCTGACCTCAACTGCTAAAATAAAAATGATCAGTTCAGAAAGGCCAGATGACTTATCCATGACCACAGGGTTCAAAGTCAGGACCAAAAGTCAGGGCTACTGTTTTCTAGTCAGTCCATCTTTCTGCTGTGATACCAATGATGTAATAATGGTCTTTAACGCAAAGGCTGATTTTGCCACCTAGTTCATCCTAATGCTAACTCTTTAGTCTCATTATAAGGATGAAGGTAGAACACAAAGGTTAAGTGAATTGCACAAAAACACAGCAAGAGGGTCTATTAGTGCTGTTTAGGATATTGGAAATAGATAGCTGTTAGAGTTGAAATAGCCTCATTTTTACATGTGGTAAAAACTGATGGATGATGATTATGTGTTTTTTCCTATTTGCTCTGTATTTCCAAGGGATAGGGACCAGGTTTCTCCTAAATAGGAGCTCCCTTTCCTGAGTTCTTAATACCTCATGTCTGTGTGTTCAGTACGCCCCTCTTCCACTGAGGCCTTGTATCTAGTGGCTCATGTTCAGTATTTGCTGTATGGAGTTGTCAGCCTCCTCTCTTTGCTCCTTTTGCAGTGTCACGATGTCTGACCGGAAGGCAGTGATCAAGAACGCAGACATGTCTGAGGACATGCAACAGGATGCCGTTGACTGCGCCACACAGGCTATGGAGAAGTACAACATAGAGAAGGACATTGCTGCCTATATCAAGAAGGTATGCTCAGAGAGCTGTGGTTGGTGAACAAGGGTGGAGGTTGGGAGCTGAGTTGCACTTCAGGGAAGGCTGGAGTGAGGGATGTAAGGAGTCAGTATATTCCGTGCAAACAAAACCCTAGGAACTTGCAAATGAACAAATTAGGGATGATTCTGAATTGCTAAAGTATTCAGCTGAGGAGTTCTTAATTGTTTTACTGGTTAGGGTGTGGGAAAGAGGAGTGGGAATTTATGTTTATGGATAACTATTTGACTACAAAGCTTTGGGATAGATAAGACTGCAGAGTTCCTTCAGAATTAATTAAATATTACTGATACAGTTCAGAATTATTTAAAATTAAGATCAAGGATATTTGAATAAATAAAATCATGTACATATTTTCAAGGAACTATCATTTAAAGTTGGGCATCCTTCTAATAGTCTCATGTTGTATAATATCCTTTTTTTTAACCTTAAAAAGGAAAAGGGATTCAAATACTGCATCATCCTTTTCTCTCTCCCTCCATTCTTCCTTTTTTTTTTTTTCTTTTTTTGAGATAGTCTTGCTTTCATTGTGTAGCCCAGGCTGGCCTCAAACTCACAGCAGTCCTCCTGCCTCAGCCTCCCAAGTGAGTGCTGGGATTACAGGTATACGCCACAATGCCCAGTTTATGTGGTCTGGGGGAATCAAACTCAGGGTCTCACACTTGCGAGGCCTCCCTACAATACCTAATAAAATGTAAATATATTTACATAGTTACGGGGATAATGACAAAAAGTCTGTAAATTTCCAGTACAGATGGAATTTTTTCTATATGTCTATAATCTATGATTGGTTAAATTCGTGGATGTAGAACCCATGGATGTGGAGGACTGACAGTATAATTTTTTTTAATGGGTGATCATTATTGGAGTGATAGGTTTGATCCTTGAAAAATTCCTTAGTGAATGAATGAGTGGATATGGTTAACACTGTGAGGAGGCAGCTGAGCCAGAAAGTAACCAACCCACTGGGTCCCCTGATTCCCACTTAGGACCCATGTCTGCTTGAGCCATAGTTCCAATCCTTGATAATCTCAATGATGGCATTCTAAGATACATCGGAGTGATGATAGACTGATGCCTGACAATAGAGTGTGGTCAGTAGAGTCATCTTGAATTTTACAGACTCCTGTTTTTGTGTCCATATGGGTAGGATGAGAAGGGGGAAAACTGGAATCCTAATAAAATGTGTGTGAAGAGCTATCTGGGGAGTGCTGGGTCCTTGGTATTGTGTCGAGGGTGAGAATGCAGAATCATAGACTCCAAGCCAGATAATTCTTAGATTGTCTACTTAAGATTTCTTGTTTTGCTGATGGCAGTAATGAGACCCAGAGAATGATATTGGCTCTCCTGCATTATACAATCCAGATCCAGGCCTGAAGCTAGGTTATTTTCCTTTATTCCTTTGTACTTCTTAGAGTTGTGTGAAGTGGGACTCTGAGGAGACCAAACAAGCTGTATGTTGAGTACCTGTGGGACAGAGATCCCTGAGGTTGGCAGAATCCATGGGCTCATGGTGCAGGGCTGCTGTGCTTTCACGTGCAAGACATGCTGTATCTAGAACTGAATCTGTAGATTGATTCATAGAGTTATAGATTGCTACCTATGTGATTAATGCCCAGGGATTTCTCGGATAGTTTTGTGTCTCTGATACAAATGAGGGAATTGCCTTTTTCTCAAGGCTCAGGTCTTTGTTCTGGTACATACATAGAGCTCATACAGTACTTAGTACACAGAATTGCCTTTGCAGTTTCTGGTAGTGCTGTTTAGTCCCCATTCACCCTAACTTTTGGATTTTGGCATCTGAAAATGCTAGTTTAAGCTGGGCCTGGTAGGATAGGCCTATAATCTCAGCACTCGGATGCTGAGGCAGCACGGCAAGTGTCAAGCCTGGGCTGGGCAACTTGGTAATTTAAGAGACCTTGTCTCAAAAACAAGAGGCTGGGGATGTAGCTCAGTGTGAAGACCCTGAGCTCAATTCCTAGTATCACAAAAAGAAAATGCTAGTTTAGTAATGTGTGAAATAGTGAGTAGCCAGCCCTCCCTTACCTTTCTGTCTGCTGGGATGGCCCTTCGTTTTGCTGGCCTCTGATGTGCTTATTGGAAGAATAACAAAAGTGGGCTAGGGGTGGTTTGTGGGTCGGGTAGCTAGAGGGAATCGAGATGATCAGGGTATAACATTAACGTTAGAAGCTTGGCAGGGAGAAATAATGGAGGCTTTGTGGTGTTCCATTATTGATGAGGGAAGGAATGCCCTAGCCAACCTTAGAACCTGAGCTCCTGAGGTTCAGGAGCTGAGGCCCTGTCTTGGGGTGGGGTGATAACAAAAGAATATGTGAGAAAGAGACTCATTCTAATTTCTCATTAGCCAAACTACCTAATCACCTTGCTTCTCTCTCTTTTATTCTTTTTTAGGAATTTGACAAGAAATATAACCCTACCTGGCATTGTATTGTGGGCCGAAATTTTGGCAGTTACGTCACACACGAGACAAAGCACTTCATCTATTTTTACTTGGGTCAAGTTGCAATCCTCCTCTTCAAGTCAGGCTAGGTGGCCATGGTGAAGGTGTCAGTGGCGGCGGCAGCGATGGCAAGCAGGCGGCGTTGCTGGGACTGTTTTGCACTGGGGCCAGCATCAGGATGTCCTCTCCAATGGCTGTGCTACTGCATGGACTGTATACTCGATTTCATGTGTATGTTGCAGTAAACAAAACCAAACTTCTTTCTGTTTAGTTGCCTGGGGAAGAAGGCTGCTTTATGTTTATTTTTTCAAGAGTTAAAAAAGATTTTTTTTGGTTGTATTGCACTAGGAAATCTCTCCCACCCCTCCTTTTTCTCTTTCTCTCCCTATACAAAATAAAAAACCCTCAACAAAGCCTGAAGACTAGGAGGGTTGAGGAAAAGAAGTAGGTCTCTGGGGGTGGAGCTAAAACTGTGCAGCTGCCTCTTCCTGGAGGTGAATGCTGCTTTGGGAGGCCAAGGAGGCTGCAAGGGACATTGCTAGGATTGACAAGGAGAGAAGGATAGGAAGGAGAGTGGAGGGATTGATCTAGTACCAGGGAGAATATTCCACTGAACTGTGATTTTATGGCTTGGGGCAGAGGGTGGGTTTGGGGTAGGATCTTGAGGGGCCCTGCAATGTGTCTGTGATGTGCGGGAGTGGGGAGCAGACTTGTCTTGCTGTGTTTGTCAGGATTTCCAAGTAAGGGCTGTCTCTTCGTGGATCACCTTCTTTATTCTTCCTACCAGAGATCGTGCTAGGAGGATGTTGAGGGTAGAATTAGCTTGATTTTTGTTTTCTTTACATTCTTTATTCTCTCCTGTCTGCTCCCTGCTTAGCCCTCAGTTTTCTCATTCCTCTGAAGTTCTCTTAGAGCAGCCCCTGTTGTTAGTTGGCTGGCAAGGGAATTTCTGGTGACTGTAGTTCCTTAGTTAGGTCTTAGCAATCAAACCAAATCAATGTCTCCCTTGATTCTCCTTTGTATATGTGTGTGTATGTGTGTATGTGTGGGTTTGGGGTAGAGGGGAGGGAGGGGGCAGGACAGGTGGAATCTCTAGGATGTGTGACTAGGTAGCAAGCACAGTGGGCCTTTATGTTATCAATCACCTCTGGGGAAGTCTGTTGTGGGGATAAAGACAAATGTCACCCCTCCCCAGTCATTTAGTTTAGATACGCTAGTTGCCCGTGACTGTCTGCTCCCTGAGAACGCTTTAGGAAGATGGCCCAGGACAAGATTGTCATGCTGTCATCCACCTGTAGTTGGGTTCCAGTAGAGGGGAAAAGTGACTTTGTGGATGGTTGGAGCCTTTGGAGTGGGAGTTATGGGTGGAAGTAGCAAAGGGTTGAGAGGGGCTTGGTGGAACTTCGGAAGAGTTCATCTTTGTAGTGATGAAGCCCCAGATATCAGGAGGTGGAGTAGGGCTGTGAAAGGGAGGAGATTCCATGGAGGGTGCAGGGGAAACCTTGTCTGCTGATGGCATAGAAATAGGGTGTGTGTGTGGGGGGGTGGTCATTGATTATTGAGCTGCTGATTCTCATGAAATCATTCAAAAAACTCTCATGTGTGGGGTTGACACTTGGAGGCGTGGGGGATCCAGCTCATTCTTTTTCTTTTTTTATTTCAGTCCATTCTTAGGGCTGATAGGGAGACAGGAGAATGTTCTCTCCCTAAGTCCTTATTATGTGCTGAGCTTTCAGTGCTAGTAGGGGAGAGTGGGAACTGGGTTGATGCCTGAGTTCTCTATATCAAACCCTTCAGTGGGTACAAGCTTAAGTGTTTGATTTTAGGTTTTATTTTTTTAATGAATGTCCAAATCTGTGTTTTCCCCTGCCCTCCCAGACTTTGTGTGGCCAGTTGGAAGTGTCTGGTTTGTGTTCATCTCCCTCATTTCTGGAGCAGGGGCTAAGACCCTGCCACATTTCCTATGCTCTGCATCCATGCCTCTTTTGGACATTAAAGGTCGATTGATGCAACCTGTGCTGTTTGGGTTTCTTTGGTGGTAAAGAGTTGGTCTGGTGACAGTGGTGCTGTATATAGTAGGTGGGGTGGGGGTATATAGGTTAGAGTAGAATTTGAATTGAAGAGAACATCAAGCGTAAAGCAGGGCTTATTTGTATGACCTAGGCTTATGTACAATAACAAGGGGGAAACAAATAGCACTAACTTACAAGGGTTCCCGGGTTCTACCTGCCAAGGTGGGAATAGCCAGGTAAGCTGCATTGTGCATCTTTAGTATGGTAGGTGCTGCTCACCCAGATTTCCCTGAATTTGGCTTAGAACCTTTGGCCGAAGCTCATGGCTCTCCTACACTCCCTTCTAGGCTTCTCTGAGCCTGGAAACTGCCTCTGTTAGTGAAGTTCTGCTCTAGGTGGGTGTCTCTAGGGCCAAAACTCACTCACTTTCTGACCTAGTAGAAATAATCCGAGTGCCTTGGGGACAACACATTCCTGCACAGATAAGTGGACAGTGCTCATCTGGGAGGCTAATCCTGAAGGGCTTCCTGGAAGAGACCATGGAAAAGCTGGGGATCTTCAGAAAGTGGGAGCCACTTGGTAGAACCAGAGAGATTATCTGATTCCTTGGGGTTATTCCAGCTATCTCACTTGGGGATTTCTACCACCACACATCTAGAGAAGTCGATAATACTAAAACTATGACCCTGACCCCGGCCTGTTACAGTCTGGGCCTAATTGCTGGGAGTTTCAAGGAGCTAGATGTGCTTTGTCCTTTTTCTGTTACTTTTTCACTCAGAAACCTTAACCGAGTTCTTACAAACTTGGCTTGGATTCCTTTCACAGGAGAATTAAGAGAAAATTCCATACTTCTTTGGAATCTGCATTTTAATAGTAGAAGCTAGATCCAGCGGCGAAGGCCTATAATCCTAGCACTCTGGGAAGCTGAGACAGAAGAATCACAAGTTGAAGCCCAGCCAACCTGGGCAACATAGATCCTGTCTCGGTAGTAACCAAAAATAAATAAAAAAGCGCAAGGGATGTATTATAGTATGAGGGCCCTGGGTTCAATCCCCAGTATTCCCCCCCCTCCCCAAAAGACGGGTGCACACCCCTTCCCAATAAGTGGATTATCAAGGAAGGAAACTGCTCAGTGAGCTACTGTACATCAGAGGTAAGCAGGTAAGAGTTGCTTCAGATGGTAAGTTGGTTGGCTGGATCTTGGGAAGAAGTTGGCTCCCTGGGCAGTACAGTCCTAAGGGATTAGGACAAGGGGCTGACTGTAAGACCTCAACATCTGTTACTGCTTTTGCAGGCATGAGTAATGTGACAGCTGAAACCTTAGGCAGAGTAAGGACTCGTCATATGTCTGTATTATTTTATTTATTTTTGAGACACAGTCTTGCTCTATAGTGAAGGCGGGTCCTGAACTCACATCATGTAGCTCAGGCTGGCCTCAAACCATGGCAGCCCTTCTGTATCAGCTTCTGAAGTGCTGAGGTCACAAGTCTTATCATGCCCTACTAACACTTCATGTTTCATCTGATGATAGGCATGTCTAAGGTCAAAACTCATTCACTTTCTGACCTTACAGGAATAATCCACGTGCCATGTGGACAGCACATTCCTGCACAGGTAAGTAGACAGTGCTCATCTGGGAGGCTAATCCCGAAGGGCTTCCTGGAATAGACCAGCTCCCACCCTGTGAGGCCTTGGAGGGGAAGGAGGTGAGGATGGGTCACAGAAGGGGTAGTAGAAAGCAGGTGGGGGTTACAGATTTCTTGTGTAAGAAAGCAGCCACTTAGAACTGTGGTGTGTCAGGGAGTAGAAGCATCAATGGTCCCACTTAATCCTGGTCTCAGTTCTTCTGGGGCCTTTATTTGGCGGAACCTACCAAACGTCTTACCCAGTGTCAGTCTCATAGGGGTCAGTACCCTGGGATGGCGACCAACCAGCAAGGTAGTAAATCGTCTCTGCCTTTGATGTGGTTGGTCTCTGTCCCCTGAGACCTAGGCGTCTCTGGCCTGGATAAGCTGCAGCTATTCCCTTACCTATTTCACCACTTGTTTCAAGTCTACTCTAACGTCTTTCCCGAGACCCTTCTGACAGGCTGTGTGAAGTAGCACCTGTCCTGTTACTGTGTGAGCACCACTGCACTCCAACCAGCCTCCTGTTGCTATTAATTTGGCCCTCTAATTCTTTATAGCACCTGCCAGCACTGCTTGGCATATTGTGTATTTGTTTTCTCACAACTAGAATATAAGCTGCATGAGATTTTATTTTCTTGGTTGATTTACCTTCAAGCACACAGAGCAGTGATCATTTGATCAAATGAAAAAAGAGCATTGGGCAGCTCCTTTGCCTGGATGTCTCCTGGTCTTCCTTGAAGAGACTTCTGCCCTGTCTTGATCCCTGTAGGGGCTCAAGCCCTGTGTGTTCCCGGCTGCTTGGAAAACAGTGAAAGGGTCACTTCCCAAGTGGATTCAAGTCTCAGCCCCTTGTGCTTGCCAGCTATACATGAAGGCGTATTAGTTTATGTCTCTGAACCCCCAACAACGCTTCTCCAAGCTTGGTCTCACAGTTGTCTAGTCATTTTTTTTTTTTTTTTTGGAGGGATAGCCTGAATTGACTGAGAGGTTGAGTGATTTGCCGAAACTCACGTGGGGGTAGTGTTACCAGAGCTCAGCACTGTGACCAAAGGGTTCTCACAGACATTGCTTTAACTTTGGGCCCAGCCCTCTGAGCTGAGTGGTGAATCCATGGTTCCGCTGATGTTCCTTTTTCTAAGGCTCTCCTTTAGCAAGGGCAGGAAGATAATCCTCACTCCTCCCTTCTACCAAAGGTGAAGGAGTTGCCCCTTCCTCCTGCCAGGCCTTATGAGAGGGATAACAAGCTTTCTGTTCTTTGGAGAGCAGGCCCTTTGAGGTCTGGTCCCTTGGGCCTCCCCTGAACTAAAGGCACAGCCTCCTCTTTGCTCTAATAATAAGAAGTGACCTATCGGCTGTTGAAGAGGTCAAGCGTGCCTGTGTGTTTATCTGTGGGATGTGTATGGGTTTGATGTTCCCACTGTTGTACTTGAATGCTCATATTCACCAGTTATCATAGTGCTGATATAAAGAGGCTCATGAGAAGAGATCAAAGAGAACCAGCAGAATGCCAAGTCCCTGATGCCTCTCCTCCCTCATTTTGTCCAAAGATGTGTAGCATTTATGGTGAGCCTGGGGGCATTGCTGGCTTGGGCTTCCTAGAGAAGGGCCAAACACACGAAAGTCCCAGCTCCAACACTTACTCACTATACAAACCTGAGAAAGTTGCTTGACCTCTCACCCTTATCTATCATGTATCAAATAGAGTTAACTTCCTAAAGGGTAGTTATTATGCTGGGCCTGGTGGCCCAGGCCTGTAATCCCAGCACTGGGAGGCTGAGGTGGAAGGATTGCAAGTCTGCTCAATCCCCAGTACCAGAAACACACAGTGGTTAAGAGGAACCAAAGGCCATGTATATATGAAGGTGCTCTGAAGCTGGGAAGGAGGGACGATGGAAGTGAAGGAATCAGGGTGTCTCATAAGGCTTGGGGAAAGAATAAAGGATTCTGAGAGGGACCCCAAGTCTCCCACCTCCCACCCCATTGCACCAGCCTTCTTCCTCCCTGCCTAATTTCATATAGGAAATCAAATTACCTAAGGCCATGTGGATGTTTGGGAAAATTGGGATGTAGACTTAATCCTGGTTTGAGATAGAAAAGGGCCTACTTCATCTCTAGGTTCTAAGCCCTCTACTGAACCCTGGAGGGTACTGTATTTGGTTGCATACCATTCAGTGAGGTTTTAGCATTAAACTTACACAGCCATGACCACTAATTTCTGAACATTTTAGTAATCCAAAAAGGTACCCATTTCCAGTCACTCCCCACACCTCCTCCCCCTGCCAAAACTAGTCTATTTGTCTCTGAATTTGCCTGTTCTGAACGTAGAATGGAATCGTGGAATATATGACCTTTTGTACCTGGCCTCTTCCACTTATGATGTCTTCAAGATTCACCTGTAATATAGCATCTCTCTTCCATACTTGTGCTCCCCATACTCCATTACTTTTCTGGCCAAGTAATATTCCATTATATGTTATATCACATTTAAGTTATTTATCAGTTTGGGGCTATTGCAAACAGTTTTTTGCTATTGTGGATAATGCTGCTATGAATTTTCACGTACACATTTTGATGTGGATATGTGTTTTCAAGTTTCTTGATACTTTGGATTTCTCATATAAGAGAAGCCATTTGATATTTAACTTGAGTCTGCTTTATTTCACTTAGCATTATGGTCTCAAGATGCATCCATTTTCCAACAAATGATTCAGATTTCTTTTTCGTTTTTGTTTGTTTGTTTTGTTTTGTTTTGTTTTGTTTTTTTGGTACTGGGGATCAAGCCTCAGACTCAAGCTTATTGCTTTAGTTTTGATTTTGAGATAGGATCTTGGTAAGTCATTGAGCCACCCAGGCTGGGCTTGAACTGGTAATCCTCCTGCCTTAGTCCACCCGGGATTACAGGCCTATGGCACTGGACCTGCTCAAATTGATTCTTTATGGCTGAGTAGTACTCCATTATGTATATATACCATAGTTTCTTTATCCATTCATGTGTTGATGGGCATAATAGGCCATTTGTAAGAGCTGACTATTGTGAGTTGTGTTGCTATAAACATAAACATGCTTGTGACATTGTAATATGATGCCTTTAACTCAGGAAGATGCTCAGAAGGGGTATAACTGAATCAAATGGAATTCAATTTTTAGTTTTTATAGGAATCTCTGCTAATTTTCATAACAGCTATATTAATTTACATTCCCATCCACAGTGTAGCAAAGCTCCTTTTACTCTTGGGGCATCAGTTTTTAAATGTCAATTTATTTGACTTTTTAAAATCTAGGCTGAAATTGGCTTTTTTCTGTGAAAGGTTAGATAAATATTTTAGACTTTGTGGGACATGTGACTTCACATATGTAATTATTGAAATTATTGAACAATGCCATTGTAGCCAGAAAGAAGTTATAGGCAATATGTAATAAATGAGTAAGGCTGTGTTCCAGTAAAACTTTAAACAGGCGGTGTGGTGACTCTTAATCACAACAATGCATTAACATGTCTCAGTAGTCCATAGAATATTGAATGCAAATAGAAGAGTTTAGAGTGAATTCTTCCTCCTACCGCCTACAGCCACTGGATCTCCCCTCATTAGATGCAATTGATGTTACAAGATTTTTGTGTCTCCTTGTAGAGTCACATTACAGTAGCATATTTAAAGCCATTGTGTAATATTCCAGTGTGTTGCAGATAGTTTCACATGAAAGGACTAACATAACTGACAAGTAGAACTATTTGAGAAGTATAATCCCATCCTGCCCACCTGACTTCTTCAACAAAAGAATCTTTTGAATTCCCAGGATTTGACCAGTAGTTTTGAGGATGTCCCTTTTGGGGGATTAAACTCAAACTCTTAAGAGATGCAAGATTTTCCTCCATTGATTCATGTATATGCCAGAATTCTACCCAAGAAACACAACCAGTATGTGGATACTGTTATAGTTTAGGTTTGAAGTAATCCCCCAAAGCCTCCTGTATTTGGATGTGGTGGGATCCTGTGGAGCCATGTGCTGTTAGGAGGAAGGGCCTGGCTGGAAGAGGCAGATGCTTTGGGCTTAACCTGGAGAGATTGTGTCTATTTGTTGAGATTGGGGGGCAGGACATTGCCCAGGGCAGAGCTTTATTGATTTGTAAGCCAGGAAGTGCAAGAGAGGCACCCACCCTGGGTGTGGGTGGCCCAACTAGCAACTTGAACTAAGTAAAGAAAGGAAGAAGAAATATTCTTATAGCTTCTTCCTGAGAAAACTGTGGCCTTGCCTTGGTCTCCAGACATTGGCTGTTCCTCTTTCACTTGGCTTTCTGATTGCCATGCAGTGAAGAGCTTTTCTCCAGATAGACTTCTGCCAACCGCCCATGAATGGTCTGAGATCTTTGGAAACTGATCTAAAATAAACCTTTCCTCCCTTAAGTTGTAGATGTTGGGTATTTCAGCTCCAGCAATGAATAAGTAGGACAGATACCTATTTATTTTGTCTGACTATCAAAAAGAATTCAACTCACGGTGGGGCTGGATAGGTAAGTTCAAAGCCTGTCGGACAAGTTGTTATGATGAAGAGAATGCCGGAAACTCTCAGGCAAGGGTTGACATTGCAGTCTGCAGATGGAGTTTCTGCTTCAAGGAAAGCTCAGGCCTTTCAACTGATAGATCAGGCCTACCCGTGTAGCCTAGAACAGTCTCCTTTGTGTAAAGCTGACTGACAAATCACATCTACAAAATACCTTCCCAGTAACACCTAGCTTCATTTCTCAGTAAATTTAGGTACTTGAACCTTTTTGTGTGTCATGCATAAAAACCAACCATCACAGTTCATGTCTTACCAACTTGGCACCTACACACATCTTACTTAAATCATCCCTAATCTCCAAGTGAAGGTGGTTATAAACTCATTTTTCTCCTAGCATGATATAATTCTTCTGTGTAAAAGTGAAAATATCTAACTCTCCAGAGGAGGATTCAGAGTCCTTGTATAATGGTCACTCTTCTGCTTGACTAGTAACTTCAAACCAGCATGGTATAAAGTTAGCTAGCAGAAAAAAAAACCCTTCATGTTTGATGGCAAGAGAGCAATAGGGAAAATTATCTGTCTACACAAATACTTAGCACTATAAGAGATAAACATTCGTAGTTCTCATTTCTGCAATTGGCCTTCGGATTGTAGCTGATATTTATAACCACCTTCTTTTAGCACTTACTCTTCATTTCCTTTGCCTCCTGCCAGCACCTCAGGGCTGGTGGTAATTCTTTGTCTAGTGGGATGCCCCCAGCCCTTTTTTGATTTGTAAAACTAGAGAAGAGATCAAGTCCAGGACCTTCACACTGAGCTACATCACCAGCACATTTTTAATTTTTGATTTTCAGATCCTCCTGTCTCAGAGTGCTAGGATTACAGGTCAGCACTACCAGGCCCAGCAAACCTTCATTCTTGAAGGGTCTGGGACATTAGAAGTCTTACCTGAATTGAGTTGTAGTTTTCTATTGCCTTTAATCATAGGACATGGAAGTACCAGCAGATGCCTTGGGAGATATCCCATATTCTAGATGCAATTTCCTTTCTTCACGATGAGAATCTGTGAAGGTCTCAGGCTCTTTATTTGGCATTGACACTTTGAAGCGCTGTTTGGTCTCCTGGGTCATGTTATCCACGTGGCAGAGCAGCATGCACAGTAGACAGAACCAATGGCAGGGGTTCTTCTTTTCCTGGACCCCCTCAAAATCAGCAGTTTTGAGGCCACTCAGTAGTGTAGCACACTCACTATTATAGTCACAAATGGTGAATATATTTTCTTCAAAGTCCAAATAGAAGCCAGGTATGGTGGGATAGGCCTGTAAGCTGAGGCAGGAGGATCCCAAGTTCAAGCCCAGATGGGGCAACTTAGCCCAGCCCTGTTTCCAAAAAAATTTTTTTAAAGGCAAAAAGCCTGGCTTCAAATCTCAGTACAAAAAAATTTCAAAAAGGCTCAGTAGGTGTTATACATCTTTTTAAGTAATGAGGGACCAGGTGCTACAACTTCACCTTAGAAGGGAAATCTTGACATGGCCCACACTATTGGATTCCTAGAAATCTCACTGTAGTGGTAGGCTCCTGTATTTTTGTCAGATTTATTTTCTATCTTCTGAAATGCAGATGCCTTACCAACATGTCTGTGCTACTCCATGTCATTAGATCCAGTCTGCATAATGTCATCAATATAATGGGCCAGTGTGAAGTCCTGTAAAGGGAAAGGTCATCATAGTCCCTGTGAACTAAATTATGACAATGAATTAATGCACTCCTGAGGTAGGTTAGCAAGGGCATGTTGCCTGTCTTGACAGCTAGAAACAAAGGCTTCTGGTGAGCTTTACCAACAATACTAAGGAAAAGCCAGATGAAAAGCTATCTGCATATATATATATATATATATATATATATATATATATATATGAATTTTTAAAGGGATTTTTTTTTGAGACAGGGTCTCACTTTGTAGTCCAGGCTGGTCCTGAGCAAACTTGTAGCCCATGCTGCTCTCAAACTCATGGCAGTCCTCCTGCCTCAGCCTCCTGAGTGCTGGGCTTATGTTTCTGTCTAGGAGACAAGTGCTGTAATCACAGAGCTACGTGCCTAGATCCCAGGGGACGTGTGTGTGTGTGTGTCGTTTGGATCTGGAGTGTACCACAAAAGCCTCATGTACCTATGGATACTGTGTTGGGACATGGGACCTGGCTGGAAGGAGAGCTCTGACTGCAGCCCTATCTCCGGTCCCCACCTGCTCCAGCCCTGCCTTGTCATCCAGCCGTTTCTCAGCTATCCACGCATGAATGGACTATGAACTTCTGAAACTGTGAGCTAAAATAAATCCTTCCTTCCTTACTTTGTGTGTGTTTGTATTTCCCCAAAGAAAAAGTAAGGAAAAAGCAACAAAACAGTAACTAAGACAATGTATTATCTTCAGAGCAGACCCAGTTGGATCCTCCAGGGCTTGGGCTGAAGATTTCAAACTATGAGCTCATCCCCACTTTCTCCAGGGCAGGCGCTATGGCTTGGGTCTTGAGTGTTCCCCCAAAGCCTCATATATTTGGAATTCTATATTATTGGAAGGTAGAGCTTGGCTGGGAGCAGATGATTGGGGTTCGACCTGGAAAGACGGTGTTAATTTTTTGTGATTGGGGGTGACACCCAGGGAAGAGCTTTCAGGTGTGTGTTGTTGACTTGTGGGCCAGGAAATGAGGGAGGAGTATCTGCCCAGGGTGAGGGCAACTGTCATCTTGAAGGAAGAGGTTGCATTGCTATAACTTCTTCATGGGAAAGTTCTGGCCTTGCCCGAGTCTCCAGACATGGGCTTGGCTCCTGGCTCACTGTCTGCAATGGTGTGTGAGCATCTCTCCAGCCTCTGCCCTATGCTTCCACCATTGCCAGCTGCCCATGAACAGACTGTGTGAGAGCTTCTGAAACAGAGCTAAATAAATCTTTGCTCCCTTAAGTACTGGATATCGGATATTTTGACACAGCAACAAATAAGTAACTAAGACAGCAGGTGTTCTCCCTTGTGATGGATTGCATGGCTGACTGGGAGTTGTGGCTTGGTTTAATTGCCCAGCATCAGAAGAGCTTATCAGAGCACATATTTCTAACCCTAGAAAATATCGAAATTCAAAATTTGACGTATAGGTTTTATGGAATGTGAGCTGCGTTTGCACCGTGTAAGGTTAAACAACTGAAAAATCCCAAATTGGCTGCCATCTGCTTAGTTCTCGTGCTGATTGGGGCTGACTCACGTAACCAAAGGAATAGCGCAGGGCTGATGGTGTGGAATTCCAAGGCTAGCCTAGGTCACGAAAGCCATTTCAGTTCCTCCTGTGCTTTCTTGTTTTGAGAGAAACCAACTTGAGTCTACTCAAGTAGCTCTCTGGAAGAGTCCAGATAGGGATGGAATTTTCAGGTGGCACAAGATATCTAACTACATTTGCATTTCAGAAAATAGCAACGATTTCTCAATATAAGTATGCTCTGTGCGGTAGTTGAAATACACAAAATAAAATTATTTGTTTATCTGAAATGTAAACTTATCTGAGCATTTTTATTTGACAAATATGGTAACCTTAAAACCACTTGGTGGTGTGAGCCTATAGGCCCAGCTCTCTGGGAGGCTGAGGCAGGAAGATCACATGTTTGAGCTCAGCCTATGCAACTTAATGAGACCCTGTCTCAAAATTTATAGAAAGGGGGTGGGGAGGAGAGCCTGGGGACATAGGTTAGTGCAAAGGCCTTGGGCTCAATCCCAAGTACCTCCACTCCCACTACCAGAAAAACTGGGAATTGAGGCAGGAGGAATTCATAGTTGAGCTCAGCCTGGGCAGTTTAGTGAGACCCTGTCTTAAAATAAAAAATAAGCAAAGGTCTGAGGATTTTGTTCTTTGTGAAGGCCCTGGATTCAGTCTCCTTGACCACCAAAAGAAAGAAAGAAGTGAGATAGTAAATGTTTTAATCCACCTATTCTTGGGATAATTTGTCATATAGCAGTAGATAAATGATAGGTTTGTAAAGATTCATTTGAATAAGGGAAGACACATGTGGTATGGCACCAAAACAGACAGTAGTTGGTCTGAATGGGAACAGTATGTTCCATGTCCAGAAATTATCTCTTCTAGGAGATCAGAGATGAGCAGGGGACATGAGGCAGAGCCTTGAAGGTCCCTTGCCACCTGTCCTGGAGGAAGAGGACACAGACACATACACACACTACCTCATCCTGTAATCCACATCTGTCTCTCAGGGTACTACTAATTGGTCCATGGCACAGAGTTATATAAATACTACTTATATAACATATAACTAATATAACTAAGAGCCTTTTATATAACTAACATATACTACTTATGCGAGTACGTAGAAATACTTAATATTTGTGTACCCAGAGGGCAAAGCATTGCCTCCTTTATGAATACTTTTTGCACACCTATCACAGTGCCCTGCACACTGTGATAGTGGGTGCCCACTGCATATATGTAAAAAGGACAAATGGCTAATAACAGGAGAAACAGCTGTTTTAAACTTAACTGCCCCCCCACCCCATATGTTGATCTAGCTCCTTCTAGAAATGCATCCAGAGAGAGAGGTGGGAGAGAAAGCCAATGCCCAAGGATGGTTATACAGCACTGCTTATTATGGCTGGAGAGAAAACTGGGAAGCAATATGGCTGCCATCATCAGGGAGTCAGTGAGCATATCTTTTAATAATATGTCCATCCTCTGGAATGTTATGCAGCTGCTCAAAAAACACAAGTTGGGCTGGGGCTGTAGCTCAGTGGTTACAGCAGTTGCCTAGCAAGCACAAGGCCCTGGGCTCGATTCCTCGGCACCATATAAGCTGGGCATATGGTGACACACATCCATAATACCAGCACTCAGGGGAGTGAGGCAGGAGGATTTCCATGTGTTTGAGGCCAGCCTGGGCTACATAGTGAGTCCAGGACTAGCCTGAACTCCAAAAGGAGATCCTGTCTGAACTCTCCACCTTAAAAAAAAAAAAAAAGAAAGAAACATGAGTTAATGGTCTGTATCCATTGACTTGAAAAGTTAAGATGATTTTAAGCAAGATAGCACATGGCAGAGACCTCTGTATGGTGATCTTATGTCGTCCAACAATGAACCAATGGTAAAATCCTGTGTCTAATTTTTGCCACCTCCAGTTGGATCCTAGCTGTTCACCAGTGAGTCATCCAGGGAAAGGATACCATCTTCCTGTCTTTCTAACATAACCAAATGAAAAGACTTCTGCAGCGAACTCTCCCTTAGCCTTAATGCACACAGCTCCCACTGCTCCCTTCAGGGAAGTCTGGGTCTGACAGAAAGGATTACCTTTCCCCTGCCAGGCGGCCTGGGGCTGACCCCTTCCCTTGTTCTCCGGAGAAAGGGCCCCTTCCTAGTCAGGCAAAAAACATTTGCCCGTAGCCACCGTGCTTCTGTGAGGGAAGGAACGTGATCAGCGCGTCTTCACTGTGACTGTGGGTAGAATCCTTCTGGAGAAAAGAAAATTCCCAGTGACTCTTGGTGTTGGTAAATTAATTTTGTTATAAAAAGCGTTAGATGTGTAAAAGAGTAGAACCAGGTATAAACACACACAGTGCATCTAACTCTTATGTGACTATGAAAATAAAAGTAAAATTCAAATGGACAACACTAATGTAATTTTTTCATTATTACTGTATCAGATAGAAACAAGCTCCAGCCCCCAGCCCTGGCCCAGCCGCTTCTGTCCGGTGTGCTGTGCTGTGGGTGCCAGATGGACTAGCTGCCTTTCCTCTTTCCTGCGACTTGAGCACTTCCAGGGCTTCCCTTCCAGCCTGCATGAGGGTGCTTGGTTTTCATGCAGTGCGAGTTCCTTACTGAGCTATCAGGTCTATCTCTGTGCAGTTTTTCCCTCCTTCTTAGCTCTGAATAATTGAAGTAGCCAAAGCTACCAGTAACCACAAACGGGGACACTGGATTTAAGTTTTTAGTTTTAAGGTAGCTATTTTTAAAACTATTTTTAAAAGTGACCAAAAGAAAGCACAAAGTAAAAAATTATCTTAGGAATGTTTTGCACCGCCCCCTCTAAAAAAAAAAAAAAAAAAACCTTCACCAGAATTAAAAATCAACTGACTGCAGTTCTAATCTTTCCCACTGTCCCTTAGCAGTTATGAAGATTAAAGCGAGTGAAAGAATGTAGTGAAAGTGCCTGACAAACTGTTAAGAGCAAGAGAAAAGCAAATGATTCTCAGAACTCAGGCTACAATTGCTTCCTATGTCCCGGGCCCTGAGTATAAAGTCTCGGCCAGGTCCTTGGTTGTAGCCTTGGTTTTCTCTCCTGTGAAGTGGAAATACAAACTACTACTTTGAGGACTAAGTGCTGACTTAGGATAAAGCGCTGTATTTATTAATTTACCAAGTACCTGAAGAGCACCTGCCTGGGTCAGGTATATAAGTTTACTACCCATCTCTCTCTAGCCTCATTTTTAAATCTAAAAACCACAGTGTTTGGACTGGAGGGCCTTTGTGACTGCTACTCTGGCTTAATCTCTAGGACTCTCTTTGCAGTTGCAATTAATCAACCAGTAAGTCATGGTCATCACCAAGTATTGTGAAGACCACAAGAAGTGAAAACTCGAGGCTGGAGGAATGGCACTGTTAAAGCGCTTGCCTTGCAAGCATGAGGTCCTGGGTTCGATTCCTCAGCACCATATAAGCTGGGGGTGGTAGCACACACCTTCAATCTCAGTGCTTGGGAGGCTGAGGCGGGAGAATTGCTGTGAGTCCAAGGCCAGCCTGGGCTCCATAGTGGGTTCAGGACCAGCCTGGGATACAGAGCGAGACCCTTCTCAAAAAAAGAAACAAAGAAAAGAAGTGAAAAATTCAATTCAGCATTCACCAACGTTGTACCTTTATCACCCCTGAACATTGGAACCCTGGCTTATTTTTACTTTATATGCAATCATTTTTTGATTGATCAAGCTGTACCTACCTATTGTATTACAACATGATGTCTTTTAAAAAATATTATTGTGGTGCTATCACTAAGGTATATACCCAGCCAGCCCTTTACTAAATTTTGTTTTGAACTGTCTTGCTAATTTGCCCAGGTGGCATTGAACTTGCAATCCTCCTGCCTTGGCCTCCTAAGTGCTAGAATTTCAGGCAGTATGCACCACTGAGCCTAGCTATTGCATGATTTTTTTCTTTTCTTTCTTTCTTTCTTTTTTTTTTGAGACATGGTCTCACTCTAGCTCAGGCTGGTCTTGGACTCGCTATGTAGCTCAGGCTGGCCTTGAACACAGGGCAATCCTCCTGCCACAGGCTCCTGAGGGCTGGAATTACAGGTGTGCATGCCTCACACCACCCGATTCTTGTGGTGCTGCAGAATCAGACCCAGGGCCTGACACTGGCAAGGCAAGCGCGTTAGCCGCTGAGCTGCGTCCCCAGCCCAACGGGATCTTTTGGTACATGTGAACATTGTGAAAAAGAGCTTCTGTGTCTGTTCCAAAAGGTTTGGAAAGTGGTTAGCAAAGTTCTGGACATTTTCTGATAATCGTTTCTTCCCAGTAAAATCGCAATTCCACTC
The DNA here is from genome assembly GCA_004027205.1 of Ctenodactylus gundi. NCBI lineage: Eukaryota > Metazoa > Chordata > Mammalia > Rodentia > Ctenodactylidae > Ctenodactylus > Ctenodactylus gundi. The sequence goes on along the minus strand of PVKB01003876.1, from coordinate 27,431 downwards.
TAGTTTCATATTATCTGTTTTGTCAAAAGTGTAGCACACAGTGAAGTCCATACTGGAGCCCCCTTTGTACTCGACCTGTGCCTAGCTGCCCGTTAGCAAGCACAGCAGGCGCTCAGACCATGAAGTTTTCACGAATGTAATAGAAAGCGAACGGAGAAGCAGCGCCATCTTACGGCCTAAGTAGGCAATGCGAGAAGGGTGCCTCCCCAACTCTTGTTCACACCCAGAGTGCCAGGCTGAGTATGGCGAGGTGTCCTGGTCTCTGCAGTGACGTGTCGGTTTGAGAAAATCGGATTTCAGTGCTCTCGCCGCTCCACCTTGCACCACAGTGCAGACGGCTGAACGAGGCTCACAGGCGAAGGTGGCAATACCTGTGACTCTTCGTTCAAGACTTTTCCAGATCTCGGAGAAGAATTGCTTTTTGAATGCGGAAGTTTTTGTATTTTGTATTTGCAGCGTAAGTGCAACTTGGGAAAGTCATCTGGGTGTTGGTGGTTGCACGCAGGAAGCCAGGATGGAGAATTTTGGAAAAATGCCACTTACTGAACATGCTTGGTGCCTGGCTCTGTATATGTATTGTCTTAGACTTTGTCATTTGTACAATGCGGATCATAATAGTATCTTCTTTGCAGAGTTATAAGTAACATATGTCATATATTTGCATTTATTTATTTATTTACTATTTTTGTGGTACCAGAGACTGACCCCAGGACCTACACAGTCCATTTTTAAATTTTTTATTTGTAAGATAGGATCTTGCTAAGTGACCAAGCGCCAGGCAGGGCTTGACTTCATACTACTTCTGTGTCAGCCTCACAGGGCTCTGGGCTTATAGCCTGTGCCGCTGGGCCAGCTTGCGTGTATTTAAAATTACTAGAGTGTAATGAGTACTCTTTACAGTTTAGCTTTGCTTCCGTTAGATTTTCTGGGACACAGTTGAGTTATTTGGCCAGAGTCTGATCTTTTCAGGTCCTGTTTTTATTAGGCAGATTTGAAGGAGTGTCCTGTCTAAGACAAACTATTCCCCAAAAACACGGCACAGTCTTTCTGAGTCTTCTACTCTGTACCCCATGAATTAGGAGTCTTTTTGGTCTGCCTGGTGGCAGCCAGCATCATTTCTGGCTGTGTGCAGGGAAGAGCTGCGCACTGCTCCCGCATCCTTTTAGAAGAGTCTTTCTCAGCCTCAGGCAGTTTGCTCACATGTGTGCACTAGCCAGTATGCTTCTGAACACTCAGAGGATGCTCTGTACATTTCCAGAGTCCTCTCTCTGCGCGGACCCACACCGGAGACTAAGGGCCGTAGGCTCTGGGATCCTGCTATGTCCCTCAACTGAGGAGTTCCCAGGGCTGGGTTCTCGCTCTCCCTGCACTGCAGTCTGGAACCTTCTCTAACCTGGTGACTTTGTGGCACAGAGTTCACATTGTTTGTTTTCCATTCTCTCAGGAATTGCTGTCCTTTGTTATCCACTCACAGTCCAGATTCCTGCCTGGTTATTTTAGTTGTTTGGGGTATGAAGATAAATCTGGTTCCCGCTACTTCGTCTGGAACAGAAGTCAATCAATTAGATTTTGCTGCATAACAAGCCACTTAAAACTAGAGGCTTTAAACAACCCCTGTTATTAGTGTCTGATTTGGCAGGTCAGCAATTTATGTGGGACAGTGCTGGTCATGCTGGACCAGCACACAGGTCTGCGGTCAGCTGGGGGTCCGAGGGTGGCCGGGCTCCCTGCACACTTGCTGGCTGCCGGTTGGAACTGTGGGACAACCACATGTCCCTCATCAGTTTAGAGATGTCCTGGGCTTATTAATGTGGTAGCAGCGGCCCCAAGAGCACAAGTGAAAAGGCTCCTATGCTGAATGCTTTTGTTATTGTCCCTTTGACCAAAGCAAGTCACCAAGCAGATTCAAGGGTCTGAGAAATAGATACACTCTGTCTGTCTCTGTTCCTATCTTGTACTCTCTCTCTTTCTGTAATTTCAAGTTTGAGCTGACACGTGCCCCCCTCCCCCACTCTGCTGGGAATTGAACCTAGGGCCTTTGTGCTGAGCTACATCCTTTTATTTATTTTGAGACAGGGTCTTGCTAAATTGTTAAATTGACCAGGCAAAGCTTGAACTTGCAAACTTCCTGCCTCAGCCTCCCAGAGTGCTATGATTACAGGTGTCTGCCTATGCATCTGGCGTAGACTGCATCTCTTTAAAAGAGGAGATACAAAGTCACACTGTAAGGGCTCACAGAGAAGAACAGGAGCCTTGGGTGTGTTTGTGATATCTGCCGTAGATTTTTTTTTTTTTTTTTGAAACAGAATCTCATTCTGCAGTCCAGGCTGGTCCTGAACTCCCTATGTAGACCAGATGGACTCAAGCACACAGCAATCCTCTTGCCTCAGCCTCCCAAGTGCTGGGATTATAGGCATATGCCACCTTGCCCACCTTATGTGGTATTGAGGAACTGAACCCAGGGCCTTGTGCTTGCTTTGCAAGTGCTCTAGCCACTGAGCTATGCCCCAGCCCCTGTTGTAGATAATTCCTTCTCACCCTCACAGCAAGCCAAGGGGTAGCTCTTACCAACAACTTATCGATGAAAAAACAGGTTCAGAGGGTTTGAGTCTTACATGAGACCTCTTGGATAGTATGTAGGAGGTAGGGCCAGGATTTGAACCAGGTTCTGTCTGACTCAGAGCCCCTGTTCTAGTCACTGAATGATGTGCTTGGTGTGGTGTGCCTGTGTGATTCTGATTAGACACATTCATCCCCACCCTGGTCCTGGCTGCAAGGTGTCCCCGGAAGCTGCCCATGCTCTGGAACTTTCCTAACCCTGTCCTGCTACTCCTCCCAATCAGAAGGTCCAGCCTTCTCGTGAATACTCAGAGGAGGCAGCTGCATTGGGAGAGTTTGCTGGTCCTGGTGACCTCTACCCCAGCCAGCCTGTCCCAAGCTAGGGGACCAGTCCCTTCTTCTGTGTCCAGGATGGTGCAGAATCCACCTTGCCTCCATAAGCCCCATTCCCACCCCTCCCTCAGGGAGAAGCCAGGTGGGCCCATGGGGGCTCTCTTCAGCTGTTCTTCATTGGCTTCTGATCATTTTCTTGGTACCCACTCTCTTTGCAACCTTACCCAGCCTAGTTTCCACCTTATTCCCACTACCGTGCCAGCTCCCTCCATAATGCAACCAAGAGCATTGTGGCTTTGCCCCTTCTGGCTCAGACCCTGAACTGTCCTCCTCTACCTCCTCAGGAGCCATCCTGCTCCTCTGCCCCTCCCACCTCTGCTCTAGGTTGTGGGTGACACCCAGTCATTCCATTTGAGCCAAAGCACATTGAGAGAACAGATCTCTTTCATTTGGGTTTGACCAATTACAGAGTTTGCCATGGTGTCTGGTACCTGGCTGGTATTCAGTGAGTTGTCCCTGAGAAAGGAAAGGCAAGAGACCTGTGGCCCTAATGCACCCTGCCACTGACTGCCATGGATGCACCTGTGCCAGCCCATGCCCCTTTCATGTCAAGACAGTGTGGTTGATCAGTTCACTACTAGAGAGCCAGATTCTTGGTCTGCAAAGGAAGAACATGTGAAATTCTGCTACACAGTTAAGGGTTGCAGTAATCTTTGAGGTCTGAGCACAAGGATGATTTTTTTTTGGTAGTACTGGTGATTGAACCCAGGACCTTTATTTATTTATTGAAACAAGGCCTCCTTAAATTGCAAAATTGCCCACCTTGAGCTTGAATTTGAGAACTTCCTGCCTCAGCCTCCGAGACTGCTAGGATCATAGGCCAGTGCCACTGCGCCCAGCAAGGGTAATCCTTCATGGCAGAAACATCAGGGACTTGAGGCAGTGAAGAGGGGAGGTGCTCTTTGGCGATACAAGTATCCTCAGGCCGCTCCTTGGACCCCAGTCCTCAGGGACAACTCCTTGGACTGCAAGTATGGCTGGTTCCTAGGAGGGGACCATCAGGCAGAAGAAGGTTTCTCATGAGGGGTATTGAGACAGAGACCCCAGGCATCTATCAGCCAGCTCTCCACCTGGCAGATCTCCGCCTCTTCTTTCCCTGTGGTGGGGCTGGCCCTTGCTGCCATTGGCCCACATCTGTGATTTCAAGTTTGAGCTGACACCTGCCTCACTCTGACCAGGGCAAGTGGTGCTGCAGGAGAAAGGCCAGGCCCTGGTGGGGATCGAGGAGGACTTTCTTTGTGGGATGTTCTCAGCCCAGAAAGGGGCACAGAGAGCCTTTCCAGGACCACCTGCAACTCCAGCTCAGATCGATGCCCAGACAAAGAAGAGCTGTGCAGTTAGATAAAACTGTGAGGACTCTTCTGTAACAGGTGTCCCTCGTGATTGTGACAGAGGGGAAGAGAATGCAGAGCAGACTAGGTGTGAACTTGGCAGTGGGGTAGAAGAGAAATGGAAACAGGCAAGGAAGTGGGAGCCTCAGACCAGGGGCCGGTAAGACGCAGCGCCTCTGCTTGAGGTGACTGCAGTCCTGTCACCAAGCATTTCTGTCCTCCAGGCATGTCTTGAGTCAGTGAACCATGTCTTTTGCTTTGGCTAATGATAAGTGAGTGACAGAGGCATAGGTCACTTTTGGTGACACTTTTAGAGCTGATGCCGAGTTGCTGCATCCCCTGTCCTCTTGCTGGAGTGGAGATAATGAAGGCTCATTGCCCTAGTCCTGAGTGACAATGACAAGAGCTGCCTGCCCTCTTGTCTGAACAGGAGACCTGGAGTTGGGTTGCTACAGTGACATAACTAACTCATCCTGAAGGTAGGCCGGGAGGGACTGGAGGTCAGATTTCTAAGGAAGGTGGGAAGACAAGCCTTGGTGGTTTTCTGGTATATATCAGCCTCAGAGGAGGCTAGGAGTGGACATAGGGACCAGGGAGTCAGGTGACCGTTAGGAGCTTTGCCTTTCTGCAGCTGACTTAATTGTCAGGATTTGGGGATGATGACACATTGAGTATTCACCCGGAATCCAAACGCTTGGATTTGAATCTTGACTCAGCTGCTCACTAGCCTTGGCCTCAGGTGACTCATTTTAGCTCTTGTTTTCAGAGGAGCTGAGAGCACCTGACTAGAGGAAACACACCAAGCACCTTCTTGTCACGACACTCACTACCTGCACGCTAATTTTTGTTCTTTTTCTTCTCCATCTACTAGCCCTCCGGGGGGGGGGGGGGGGGGTATGAAGGAAGGGATGGACATGGTCCTCTCACATTCTCGTCCTGTTCTCACGGTCTGCCTCACCTTGCTCAACTGCCTGTGTGGTCAATGTCAGCTATGACAATCCTGGAACGTGGACCACCCCGGACGGAGTTGTGGGGTCCAAAGGGCCCTCCGGTCTGCCTGAGTGTGTGAGTGACGTGTGTACATGGGGCTCAAGTCAGAGGAAGCAATAGCCTACAATCAGCAATTTATTTTGCCTGGAAAAAATTGGGATAGCTCCTTGGGAATTTGATAGTAAAGATGGATAGAGGCCATTTCAGAGGTCAATGGGCCTAATGTAGATGGGGGTGATGACGATGGTGATGGTGGCAGTGCTGATGATAGTTATGGTGACAGTGATAGTGAAGGTGACAGTGGCCAGGATGATGACAGCTAGATTTGTTGGGCACCAGCAGATGGACATAATGGTTTAGAGCAGGGCTCCTCTGGTGGGACACTCGGGGTTGGAATCCTGTTCTGCTCTTCCTGAGTTGAAGGGCATCTTGGTTAAATTCTCAGTTACTCTCCAGTAAGTGTGGAAATGACAGTCCCTCCTTTTTGGGGCTGTGAGGATGGAACGAGAGAACGCGAGTTCTCAGTGCAGAGCCCAGTGCAAGTACTCAGAACATGGTGACTGTTCCTAGTACTATTACTGTGCCAGGCCAGGTATGTCCATGGGTGCATTTGGTCCTCCCTGAAGGGTTGTCATGGTGGCATTATTGTCCTCATTGTGCAAGTCAGAAAATAGCCACAGGGAGCCAAACAGCTGGCCTAGAGCCACTTAGCTTGTAAATAAACACCGGAATTTGAACAGGGTTGATCTTATTCCAAAGCCTTGGCCACAGGTCTAAAGGCTTGTGGGTGCGTTTTCATTACAGTGAAGACTGAAAATCTAACTAGCCACCAGTAGGAGCCTGGCTCAACAAGTCACAAGACGACTTTGCAATAAACACAGCTGGAAACAAAGTGCTTAGAGAGAGTTTGGAGACATACTAAGATAAAAGGACAGTACGAAAAAGTACAAACAGTATAGGGGCTGGAAGAATGGCTCCACGGTTAAAGTGCTTGCCTAGCAAGTGCTAAGTACCCAAGCTCAATTCCCCAGTACCAGATCAAGCCAGGCATGATGGTACATGCTGGTAATTTCAGCATTTGGGAGGCTGAGGCAGGAGGATTGCCATGAGTCCAGGACCAGCCTGGGCTACTGAGTGAGACCCTGTCTCAAACAAACAAACAAAAAAACCCAGTATAAACGGTGTGTGTGTCTGTGTGTGTGGGGGGGGGTGGGTGGGTGGGTGGGTAAGTGGGTGGAAGTTGCTATATAAGTTTTGTATTTACTTATAGATGTACAGAATAGACAGAGGGCCAGTGACATTAGTTTCCCATTGGAAAGAAACTATGTGGCTGGGGTATGGATGGGAGGGGGACTTGACCATAAACTCTTTAATACTTTTTTCAATACTGGGGATTGAACCCAGGGCCTTCCCACATGCCCAGCCTTCTGTTTAATTTTGTTTTTTATTTTGAGGCAGGATTTTGTCAAGTAGCTAAATTGCTCTAACTAGGCTCAAGATTGAAATCCTCCTGCCTCAATCTTCCAAAATGCTAAGATTATGGGTACATTCGTGGTTCATTAGTACTTTCTGTGTTTTTCCATGTGACTTGGAACAAACCTACAAATCAACCCAAACAATTAATATGCTTCACCAATTTGATTTTTTACCACTCCTCTCCCACTTGCACCCATCATGGCCACATGCGCCACGCTCCTGCCAGCCTGGGGCTCTGTGCTTTGTTTTCTGCATGAGACTTTCTTCCCCGACATCTTCACCATTTCTTGACCATGATCTGGTCTCTGTTCAAATCCTATCAGAGGCCTGACCTCATTCACGGAAAAAAGAGAGAGAGAGAGAGAGAGAGAGAGAGAGAGAGAGAAAGGAAAGAAGGAAGGAAGAAAGGAAGGAAGGAAGAAAAAACAAAACCTCTAGTCTTTACAGCTTTATCCTTCTTTACAGCACTCTACACTGTCTCACATTGTATATTGTTCCATTTTTGTGCACACTTATTTGCTTCTTGTCTGTTTTTACCACTAGAAGAACATACACTCCAACAGGGGAGGTATTTTTCATCTGTTATATTCGTAGTGTGTGTTTCATGATCAGGCCTTAACAAATGTTTGTTGAATGAATTAATGAGCATACAGATATAACCTTTGGCTGTAATACATTTGTT
>PVKB01003876.1:0-15000 GCA_004027205.1 Ctenodactylus gundi | reverse complement strand
TAGTAGTTGAATGCTTTTGGCTTTGTTCATTTTGGTTAAGATTTCTTGGGCTGTTGGACTCTTGTAAGTCTACATGAAGTTTTGGATTTTTTTTTCCTACTTTTGTGAAGAGGGCTGAGGATATGGCTCAGTGGTAAAGGACTTGCCTAGCATGTGTGAAGCCCTGGTTTGGTACCTCACACCACACATACAATAAGAGTGGTATTGGGATTCTGATAAAAATTGCACTGTATTTGTACATTATTTGGATAATATGGACGTTTTAGCAACATATTTCTTCCAACCAGTAACCGTAGATATATTTACATTTATTTGTGCCATTTTAAATTTCTTTCATCAATGTTCTACAGTTTTTAGTATAAAAATCTTTCATTTTCTTGGTTAAGTTTATTCTTAGGTGTTCTGTAACTTTTTACATTGTTGTAAAGGGGATTATAGTCTTAATTTTTTTTAGCTAGAGTGCTGTGGATAGAAATCTTACTAAAGTTTGTAAGTTGACTTTTGTGTCTTGCAACTTTACTAAATTTGTCAGTTCTGATAGTTTTATGGTGGTATGTTAGGGTATTCTTCATGTAAGATCCTGTCACCAACATACAGAGGTATCTTCACTTAATTTGGAAGTCATTTATTTTCTTCCCTTGCACAATTGCTCTGACGAAGAACTATTACCTACCTGCCTGTCTTCCCAACCTACCAGGCAACTCTACTTTGTCCTTTTCCACCCAATCCTTGACCCATATACCAAGTAAACAGCCCAATCCCTGACCCACATGCTGGATGATCCACCCACATTACATACAAATTTTGTTCACCCCATATTCAGCCCCTTTCCATTTTTTTCCTTTTCTTACCCCCTTTTTACCTCTCTCATCCCAAAACAGCCCTACACCTGTCCTTGTGCTTGGACCTGTTGCCAGGCTCAGGGTCATGAGGGGCCTCACACCTGGAGCTGCTACCCAGGTTTATAACCATGGGGCAATAAGCTTTCACTCCAAATTTTCTTGCTGCTGGTCATAGTTTAGGTTCCACCACGCTCCTTCTTTGACCTAACAATTTGTTGTATGCACCTATTTTAGGTTATCTGATTTATTAGCCTATAATTTTAATAATAATCTTTTATGATTCATTGTATTTCTATGGTATCGGCAGTCATGGCTCCTTTTTTGTTTTTGATTTTATTTTTTGAACTCCTTTTTCTTAGTCTGGCTAAAGTTTTGTCAATTTTGTTTACCTTTATAAACTCACTTTTCATGTCATTTATTTTATCTATCTTTTTATAGCCTATATTTCAATTGTTTCCCACTTAGCTTTGTTATTTCCTTCTTTTTGCTAACTTTGGACTAAGTTTTTCTTTTTATTTTCTAGTTCCATAAAGACTAACATTAAACTATTTATCTGGTATCTCTTGTTTTTTGATGTAAGCATTTAAAAAATAAAAAAGACATAATTCAAATTCAAATAGGGAGTTTAAAAAACAATCATGGAGAGAAGGCAAAAAACAGGTTACTTTAAAGGAGCAACACAACTCACATCTGACTTCTTAACAGTAAACATGACATTCAAAACACAGGGTTAGAGTGTTTATCTAGCAAGCACAAGGCCCTGAGTTTGATTTCCCAACACCATATAAACTGTGTATGGTGGTGCATATCTGTAATCTCAGCACTAAAAAGGCTGAGGCAGGAGGATAACCACAAGTTCAAGGCCAGCCTGGGCTATAGAGAAAGACCATGTCTCAAAAAAATTCAAAATACAATGGAATGAAATCTTTACTGAAATAATTATCAACATAAAAAAATTTATATTGACTGAAAAATATCTTTTAATTTACAGGTTGTAGTATATCAAAATCAACACACTAATTTTTTTGAGACAGAATCTCACTCTAGTCTAAGCTAGTTCTAGTTTCACTGTGTAGCCCAGACTACCAGTTTTGGGATTACAGGCATGCACTACCACACCTAGTTTATGTAGTACTGGGGAATTGAACTCAGGGCCTTAAACATGCTAAGCAAATGCTCTAAATGCTGTGCTATCTTTCCAGCCCCCATAGACTAAATTTTAAGTGTAGTTATATAGATTATATACATTTGTCCCTCTGGAACTGCTCTTGCTGTATCCCATAAATTTTAGTATGTTGAATTTCCATTTTGCTTGTGTCAAGGTATCTGTAAAATTCCCTGTGTTAGTTACTTATTTGTTGCTGTGACAAAATACTCAACATCCCCAATTTAAGAGAGGAAACACTTATTTAGCTCTCAGTTTCAGAAGGTCTCTGTCACACACACTCCATTCATGGGGCAGCTGGCAATGGTGCAGGTACATGGCAGAGACAGAGCTGGAGAGCTGCTCACCTCGTTGCAGACAGAAGCCAAGGGAGCCTGAAGCAAAGCCAATGAGCTTTCCAAGGCCGAAGCCGCAACGTGTCTTCTTCCTTCTATGCCAATTGCAGCTTTAGATCATTTACCAGGCCCAATCCCTGACACTCATATATACACACTCTATTATCTCCAAATATGATTATCACTACTTTTCATTGCATCCAGTTGGTGCTCCACCAATCTCTGGAGCAGATCCCAAAGACAAGATGATACTTCACTCCAATTTCTACACCTTACCATAGTATTAAAGGTGTATTTCAAAGTAAAACAACTTTTTGGATATCATTTTTAGAACTTTTTTGCATATCACATCTTGGCCATTTTTACTTCCCCTCTTCATTCCTACCCCTCCTCTCCTACACGCCCTTTCTCTCACCAAATATCTTTCTACTTACTTCCATCTATCTTTTGCTTTACTCTTTCCCTTTTTAAAAGTTTTCTGATATTAGAGAAACCATGCAATATCTAACCTTCTACATCTGATTTATTTCATTAAGCGTAGTAATGTCAAGGGCATCCATTTTCCTATGAATGATTCAAATTTATCTTTCTTTATGGCTAAGTAGTACTTCGTTGTGTAAATATACCACATTTTCTTTATCCACTCATCAGTGAGTGGACACTATTAGCTGCTTCCAAGATTCGGCTATCTTTAATTGTGTTGCTGTAAGCATGGGTATGCATGTGTCACTCTTGTGTGGTGACTAACTTCTTGGGGAAGATACCCAGAAGAAGTACATCTGGATCAAATGGGATATCTATTTTCAGTTTTTTGAGGTATCTTCATACTACTTTCTATTAAAGTCATACCAGTTCACAGTCCCATTAACTACACAGAAGGGTTCCTTTTCCCCACAGCCTCTCCAGCATTTGTTGTTTTTTGAGTACCAGCCATTCTTAATGGAGTTACACAGAACATCTGTGTTGTTTTGATTTGCATTTGTTTGATGACTAAAGTTGATGAGCATTTTTCCATGTATTTTTTGACCATTTGTACATATCCTGAGAATTGTCTATTCACTTCAGTTGCCTCTATTTTGATCAGGTATTTTACTTCGGGGAGTCTATTTTTTCAGCTCCTTGTACATTCTAGATAATAGCCCTCTCTCTGAGGAATAGCTGGCAGTTTTTCCCCATTCTATCAGTACTGCCTTCGCGGTTAATTGTTTCCTTAGCTGTGCAGAAGTTTTAAAATTTGATATAAGCTCTTTGTTGATTCTTGGTGTTATGTTATGTGCACTGGGTGTTTTATTGAGAAAGTCCTTCTCTATACCTATGTCTTCAAAGGTTTTTGTCTGCTTTTTTCCCAGCAGGTTCAGTATTCCCATTTTCATACCTAGGTTTTTGGTTCATTTTGACTTGATTTTGGCATATGGTGAAAGGCATGGGTGTAGTTTCATTCTTCTGCGTGGGGCTAATCAGTTTTCCCAGCCCCATTTGTTAAAGATGGTGACTTTCCTCCAGTATACGTTTTGGGCTGCTTTGTCAAAGACAAGATAACTGAAGGTGTTAGGGTTGTCTCTGCATTCTTATTTCTGTTCCATTGGTCCATCCACCTATGAGCTGCAGCATTAGATTATTTATTAGAAATTGCTCTGCATTTTCATATGTTTACTCATAGCTACAAATTGCCCTCTCAGTACTGCTTTTATTATGTCTCATAGATTCTAGTAGGATGTGCTTCCATTATCATTTGACTTTGGGAAGTTTTTATTTCTCCCTGTTTTTTTACTGTGATCCATTTCTTGCTCAGTAATGTAGTATTTAATCTCCATGTATTTGTAGAGTATCTGTAGCTTCTTTTGCTGTTGATTTCTAATTTTATTCCACCATGATCGGAAAGTATGCAGGGAATGATTTCAATTCATTTGTATTTATTTAAGCATGTCTTATGGCCAAGGATGTGGTGCATTTTGAAAAAAGTCCCATGTGCTGTTGAGGAAAAGGTGTAATCTGTTGATGTCGGATAGAACATTCTATAGGTAGCTGTTAAGTCCATTTGTCCCATGGTGTGATTTAGCTCTGGTGTTTCTTTGTTAATTTTTCTTGTCCCGTTGACCTATCTGTTTATGAGAGTAGGGTATTGAAGTTCTTTATTACGATTGTACTGGTTTATTTGACCTTTCATGTCCAGTAGTTTCTGTTTTATGTACTTTGGTGTGCCAACTTTGGGTGAATATATGTTTTTAATTATGAACTTTTCCTGTTGGGTTGTTCCTTTTACCAGTATATAGTGTCCATGTTTGTCTCTTCTGACTTGGTTTGGAATTTGCTATTTGAGAATAGTATAGCTAATATTCCTCTTTTTTTGAGCATCTGTTTGCCTTCAGACTGTGTGCTTTTTTTGTTGGTGAAGTGGATCTCTTGCAGAGAAGAAGAGGTTGGGTTTTGTTTTTTGATCCAATCTGCCTGTCTGTGTCTTTTTACTGGTAAGACCACTAGCACTGAGAGTAATTGCTGTAAAATTTCTACTAATCCTGTCATTGTCATATTTTCCTGGTGTTGGTTCTTTGTTTTATCTTTTTGTTATGCTTTCCATTTCAGTGTTTCCTTTTCTTGAGTTCTTTGGTGCTCTTTTCTCTGTGTCTAAGACTGCCTAAAGTATTTCTTGTAATCTTGGTCTAGTAGTTGTAAATTTCCTCAGAGTTTCTTTGTTGTGAAGAATTTTTACTTCTCCTTCAATTCTCAGGGATAATTTTGCTGGACACAACAAGCGAGGCTGATACTTGCTTCCTTTTAAAGCTTGAAAGATTTTGTTCCAGGCTGTCTTGGATTTTAAGGTTTGCGCTGAGGAATCCACAGTTATTTGGATGGGCTTGTTTTGGCAGATTAATGTCTTTCCCCCTCTTACTTCTTTTCATAGTCTCCCTTTGTGTTGAATTTCAGATATTTTGATTATTGTGTGTCATGGTGAGGTTCTTTTCTGGTCGAGGTTATTTTGTTCTCTGTGCCTCTTGTACTTGAATTTTAATTTCTTTTCCTAGATTCTGGAAATTTTCTGCCATGGTTTCAATGAATAAGTTCTGTCTGTCTCCTACTCTTTTGCTCACATCCATAATTCTGAGGTTGTTTCTCTTTTGATGATCCAGCAGCTGTTATATCCAGCCACCTTGCTCACTTCTTGATTTGGAGCCATCCCTGATCGCGGCATTTAATTCTTCAACATTGCCTTCAAAGTCTGATGCTCTGCCCTCAGGATATACGGTCAAGGATTCCTTGCTTTCTTGTGAGTTTTTCCTTAATTGAAATGAATTATCCCGCGTTTCAACTAGATTTCTCTTCCGATTTTCCACTTCTGTACCAAAATGTTCCCTTATATTTTGTATCACCTTGTTTACCTCTGCTAGCTTTTATTTGTGTCTTCTAAAAAACTCAGTAAAATTTCTATTCATTAAGACCATTATTTGTTTAGTAAATTCCTTTTAAAGCTCATTAATAATTTCTTGCATTTGTTTAAGTATGTCTTGTTTGAACTAATTGTTTGGTCCATTTGGTTTTATTTTCAAATTTTCTTTCCTATATGTGAATTTGTTTCTTCACGTTTTTTAAATTGAATGTCACTGTGAAGATATTGATTCCTTAGTGTGGGTGCCCCACTTCAAATTTCTTTATGGAATCCAGAATAATTGCTGGTCTCACATCAACATTATAAGTTGTTTTTTCAAGTTTATGCGAAGAAAAAAAAGCTGAGTTATTTCTCTAGAAATTGTCACCTAACAGAATTTTTATCCTTTGGTTTCAGCCTGATATAACATTTTTTTGGTAAATAATTGTCTAATAACTGTTACATGATTTTTTTAAAAAAGAAAACTAAAATGACTCAAAAATTCAAAGTAGGAAATTACTATTAGTACCACCATGCCACCTTTAATCATGTAGATTTATTCTTTTTTTCAAAGTAAATCATAATTAAAAAGAATAAATTTTAAATTTCTCAAATTAAAATGAGCTTAGTGGTGCACACCTCTAATTCCTGCCCTCTGCAAGGCTGAGGCAAGAGAATCACAAGTTTAAACCCAGCTTGGGCAACTTGGTCATTTAACAAGACTCTGCCTCAAAGTAGAACAAGAAAGGACTGGAGATTCTGCTCAGTACAAAGGCCCTGAGTTCAATCCCCAGGAAGAGGAGAAGGTATTTTAAAGAAATCACCAGCACTGAATATAGACTTTTTTGTAAGCATACCTTTCCTTAACCCTTACTCTTAAAGAAATTTTATTTGAAATTATTATTTACATCTTTAACAAAAGTTTCCTAAATATTCACAATAGGCCAGGTCCAGTATTCCAAAATAATAAATGACATTGAAATCAATTTGTAAAATAAAGAAGAAAAGAGAAATAATCTATAACCCCACATTTCTTAATGTTTGTTGTTGTGGTCTGGTACCAGTGTTTTCAAGAACAGCTTTCAAAGTGGTTCCAATGAGCCTTATTAGCTTCCAGGGCCATGGCTCTACACTCAGTACTACCATTAAAGGTTCGCAGGTCCCAGGAGGGTTGGGTGAGCCAGTTTAGACTTCCCTTGGGCTCTGACCTTCCACTGGGGCACAGTAATGCCACACTTTCCATTGGGGGATTTCCAGCAAAGATAATAACCTCTCATCTGAATAATCTATTCTATTTTTGAAACTCCTCCCACCCGCACATTTGATCTTATCTACAAAGCTTACTGTGCAATTTGTGTAGATGAGGACATAGAAGTCCTTAGCATGGGGTGACAGAGGAACATTGGTACAATAGCCTTGCTCTTAAAATTCAGCTAGTGGCCAATTGCATAGAGTTTTTTTTTTTTTTTTTTTTTGGATCAGGGTCTTGCTCTGTAGTCCAGGTTGATTATGAACTCACTATATGTAGCCCAGGTTGGCCTTGAACTCATGGCAATCCTCCTGCCTCAGCCTTCCAAGTGCTGGGATTATAGATGTGCACCACCACACTCCACATATGTGGTGCTGGGGAATCAAACCCAAGTCCTTGTGCTTGTCAGGCAAATGCCCTAATGGCTGAGTTATGCCTCCCAGCCCAAGAACTGTTCTTTCTGTAATTTCAAGGGTGTTGATTTTTACCTCATAAAGCATGGCTATAATAGCTACTGTTGTGTTTCTCTCTCTCTCTCTCTCTCTCTCTCTCTCTCTCTCTCTCTCTCTCTCTCTGTGCATGTGTGTGCATGCGTGCGTTACTAGAGATCGAGCTAATGCATAGTTCTAGCATAGCAGAGCTGGGCTCAGTGGTGCATGCCTATAATCCTAGCACTCTGGGAGGCTGAGACAGGTCTGGGGAGTGCAGCTGAGTGAAGGGTCCTGAGTTTAATTCCCGGTGCCACAAAACAAACAAAAAGCAAAACTCCAGCCCCATATATGTTTCATCAAGGAAGGACCTATGCAAAATCGAAAGGTGACTAGCGACAAGAGAATTTGAAGTTAGTTTATTGCCCTCAATGATTTTATGTCACCAGGTACGATGCCAAGAATGGTGTTAACAGAGCTTTTATTTAGGTGTGGGTGCCAGCGTGAGAGCTGGGCATGGGGTAGAAGAGGACAAAACAGGTTTGCCTGAAAGGTTAAGAGAGCAGGCAGGTGGGCTAGGGGTTCATGGACTATCAGTCCAAAGTGGAAATCATGGTTGTCATCCTTTGTAGGCCAGGAAGGTTGTTGTGTTGGGGCTAGGAAAGTTGCTTAGAAGGAGTGAGAGATCTCTAGGCCAAGGTCATAAACAGAAAGTCAATTTCTAGGTAGGGAACAGCCACAAAATTCAGCATGCAAGTTCAATTACAGGAACCCCACAACATCCCTAGTCCGTTTTAATTTTTTATTTAGAAACAGAGTCTTGCTAAGTTACCCAGACTGGGTTGGAGGTTGTGGCTGTCTTGCCCCAGCCTCCCAGAGTGACAGCATTACGGATTTGCACCATCACTCCTGGCTTACTGTTACGCTTTGGATAATTTCAACACCAGCATGTTAAGGTTGATATTTGCTGATTCTCTTTTGCTTTGCAAGTTGTTGAAGTTTTATTTTAAAATGTTAAATATTCTGGATTGTACCTGTAAATATATTGTGAACATTTGAGTTCTGTCAACATGCTCTAGAATGTAGATTTGTCCTGATCTCCCTTGTATGAGGTGTGATTCCAATGTTAGTGCTTTTCAAAACCTCCACACTGCCATTCTGAGCAGCACGGCTGCCACCTAGGGACCAGTCTAGGACCTGGGCAGTGGTCTACACCACACCTCCATTTCCAAAGCCCTTACAATGCTGCTTCCCGTCAGTTCTACCCATGCATACTTATAAGGGGTCCTTTCCCATCTGTCTTGCCTTTGTGACTTCTACATGCGACCTGGCTCTTACGATCCTTTTCCTTGCGTTCTGGCTACAGAACTGAGGTTTTAGTTTCCTTGAGCTATCATAATTTCTCATGCCTGGGATAATCGTGGGGCCGAGTGGGAAAAGAAAAGAGAAAGAAAAACTTCACAGGGATTCTTTCCTCTTCTCTTAAGGCTAAGCCAGTAGCTATAAAAGGAACAGAAATCGAGGAACTCCCTTTATTACTGAAGTTTTGAGTTTTCTCAAAAGTTTACCTTCTATTAAATAGTTTTCAGAGTTCTCATGCTTTTTTAATATATGGGAGGAATTGGGTAGAGTCTTATAAGCCCTGGATTAATAGTTTTGTTTAGTGGACATGTCTTTCTAGTGTGACCTTATTGTCTTTGTATCTTAGGCCACATGGGCTGCTATAACAAGCTACCATAAACAGGGTAACTTATGAGCGATGTAAGCTTACTGTCCATAGCTCTAGCTGCTCCACTTGTCCCAGGCTTACCTCAGTCAGAGGTTCTGGGTGGGCTTTCCTCCATCTGTGGATGCTAGCATCTCCCAGCTGTCCTCAGTCATCCTGAGGTGGCTTCCTGGGCTGCTATTTGCCTCTAGTTCTGATGTGTTTTGGGAATTTCTGACCTTCCCATAGCCTTCTTTCAATTGTCAGGGTGCACCTCTTTGTCCTAGCTATACTGAACAGGTAGTTTTTTGACTATATTCTCAACTTTTTAAGTGGGTACATGAGGAGACATTGTGCAGTTCTGTTACTTGGCCGCCATCTTGACCAGAAACCCCTCAGTTCACAATTAGCTCAACCTATGACTCTTGAATTTTACTTTTCAATTTCATGCTCTGTAACCAGATTTGTAATAATTATCTTACTCATTTCTTCCTGCTTCTCTTTTGGAAAGAACTCTGGAAAAAGCCAATATGCCAGAGTACAAATGACTGGATAAAGAAGATGTGGTCTATATACACAATGGAATATTCTTCTGCCATTAAGTATAACAAATTTGAGTCATTTTTTAAGGAAAATGTATACACCTTGAGACCATTATGCTCAGTGAAATGAATCAGATGTTGAAAGTTAAACATCATACAGTTTCTCTATTATGAGAAAATTGAACCATAAAAAATGTAAGAGACATGGAAGAAAGTAAGAAGATGGATTTTATAAAGAGGGAAAGGGAAAGGGGGATGAGAGGATGGGAAGGGGATAAGGAGGTGATATTTAATTTAAGAAGAAGAAGCAAAGAGGATGATAGTGGGAGTCAGGGGGGACAGAGAAGTGGTAAGAGGGGCAAAAGGAGGGGGGAGGGGATTGTAATTTTGATGTGATATATATCTGTACAAGATACTCAAGTGCAATGTAAACATTATGTATTGCACATATATAATTAGTAAAATGGGGGGAAAGTAAAAAATAAAAGGTTTGTAAAACCATTGAACTTTGGTTTGACACAATTTAAATAATAAATTACAGGATATGTGAATAATACCTTAAGAATAAACTTGGCCAGTTTATATTGAGATGGTCCCTGCAATCATGAGGAAAATATACTGGGAACTGGGAGGAGAGTCACATGTGAGAAAGGCTTCAGGGTTTACTAGAGATGACGGCTTGGATTGTGACCTTGGCTTTTTTTAAAATTTGACTTACGCGTTTCATATGACTTAACATTAAAAGCTCACACTTCCCCAAACTACATAATTTCACGTGTATAGTGACATTCAACATTCAAGTGCGAGTGTTTTTGCACTGCCTTTTGGTCAAGTTTCTTTAAACGTTTGAAGAATCACTTTTTAGGCTTATAAAAATAAATATTTGTCAAAATGTTCAATAGACATTACATAAAAAAGCACCAAAAACTATTGAGAAATAATTTTCTCCTCAAATACCATTCCTATGGTCCCAAATACATTTTAGAATCTGTCTCATCCCCTTCCTAGACAATCTGTGTTCAACAATCTCCAAGAGACAAAATAAAATTGGAAGTTTTAAGGACACACACACACAAGACATTTGTATAAAATTCTCTGAATGTGCAACAGAAGAAGTACTTTGTAAAAGTTATGGACAACATGTAGATGGGCCTAAACCTGAAATAACTGAAATAGCACCATAACAAATGACCTCAACACTATCAAGCTCACCTACTTCATAAAAATTTTAGAACAAGGTATAATACACTTGAAAACTTACTGCACTTTAGGAAACTTTTTATGTCTTCCTGTGCTACTATGAAAAGATTAAGCATTTTGATCACTGCGTTCTGGCCACAAAATTAACCCAGAATTTGGGCTGGAGGAATGGCTCAGTGGTTAATGTGCTTGCCTAGTAAGCGCTAAGTCAAGCACTAAGCACCTGAGTTTGATTCCACAGCACCACATAAGCCGGGTGTGGTGGCACACACCTGTAATCCCATCATTCAGGACTCTGAGACAGGAGGATTGCCCTGAGTCCAAGGCCATCCTGGGTTCAGGACCAGCCTGGGCTACAGAGCGAGACCTGTTTCAAAAAAATTAGCTCAAAATTCAAAGTGGCAGAGGCATTTTTAGTGGTGGACAATGCTCATCTTTGGCCAGACTTAGCATAAACAGACTACAAATACAATGGAAACCTTTGCAACTGAAGCGGACTAAAATGAACCATAGAGCAGAATTGACACCTTGTGAAATTATGTGCATATTTCCAATCTTTGTGTGATCTCAAAGATTTCAATTTGTTACTCTTCTGGAGCCATTTTTACAAAGTCTATAGGAACATCTCAATGCAACTTGGACAAAGTAATATGATCGGCATTTAAAGCCTGGTGCAGAATTTTTCCTGTCATTCCTTCATGACCAAAACCCATCGACACTAGCATGTGTTATTAGACCAAAAATTATCCAGGGCCCTTCTGAGTGCTAGTCATTTCTATGGTCAGCCATTCTACTGTTTCAACTTCGCTTGACATAGATGACTTTTCTACAAACAGGCACAGCGAAGCCAGAGCATCTGGAATGGTTGAGCTGTCCAAGGTGCTGACCCCAGGGGCTTAGAGCCTTTTAAACCTTCCCAGAACCTCACTACCTTTCAGGGCTTTTATTCTTCATCTTGGTCCTGTAATTTGTGCTCCAGAAGTATTGGCCCCAGGACAGTTTCCCAATGATCATGTGCATCTGATGCAAGAGCTTATGTACTTTTTAATAACTCCCATTGCTCCCTTGCCTTCAGTGGGCTGAGCTCAGCTTCAGTTCAAGAACTAAGCCCAAGGTTTACCCTCTGGGGAACGTTCCTTCCCTTACGGCCAATATGACATGTGTTTCTGGTCTGCAGAGAGGACAGAAGGAGAATGGAGCTAAAAATAAGCACTGCCTAGAAGATGGTAGGGTCAAAGTCTCCTTGGCCACTTTTGGCGGGAGGTAGGTGATGACTCCAGTGGCCGCTCATGGTCAGTGAACACTGAGAAGGCTCCTGCAAAGGCTGTTATGAGGCAATGTGAGTTCGAAGAAAGGTCTGGGGAAGTCACAGGCAAGAGTTTCAGAGGATGCATGGGGTTTAGGAACAGTTGCTTTTATCTGGAACTAAGACTGCACTGACTTACATGTTTGGTGGAATTCAGGACAGAGTGTGGGAGGGAAAGCAGAATATAGACATGCATTGTTCTCCCCCCACCTCCCACACCCATCCTGCAGCTTCTTTCTACACCTAAGAGAAAACATAGCTAGGTCTTACTGTCACACTTCCACCTTCTAATGTTTCCTTTTGAGTTCTCTTCTCTTCCTCCACCTTCCTCCTTCTCCTGCCTACCACCTCTTAAACTCCAGGTTTACATTTCTTTTTTTTTTTGTTGCCACCCTTCTTCGCTATTCTCCCTGCCCTTAAGTCCTGTTTTAATAAAATGTATTATTGTTTCCAGGATAATCAGAGATTAGATTCACTCCAGGTTTTGGAACCCATTTACTTCTCCTCCCTCTACTGCCTGTTATTCCTGTGTGGGCTGGTTTCTTAAGAGAAAAGGCCAAATGACACACGTGATTATGTATCAAGAGAAAGCAACCTGGAAAAATATTTGTAAATTTTCTCTCTTTCTTTAACCCCATACACATCCATATCCTTCTCTTACTTCTCTTTTATCATTCCTGTCTAGACTAGAATCATACTCTGTGTGTAGGTAGAGGAAACAATTTCACACATTCCTACAAATTTGTAAAAAAAAAATGATGACCTCACTAAGATGGTGCTTCTAGGTTTGTAAATTTGGTCACTTAGAAATTAGAATTCTTGAATTTCCTCTCAGGTCTTTTAAACTGATAACTCTCTCTCTCTCTCTCTCTCTCTCTCTCTCTCTCCCTCCCTCCCTCCCTCTTTTTTCTCCTCTCCTCAGAGCCCCACCTTACTCCAGCATTTTATTCACCATCATGCAATTGAGCATTGCTACAGGAATAACCTGTGAGAAAGGCTCTCTGTGCTCAAGGTGACTTAGAGGGCTCAGTCTAGTGACCCTGAATTGAAATTGCAACGAGTGGGAAGAGGCAAAGTCATCCTTACAGAAAAAAAAAAATCAACACATGAACACATGGCAATGTCTTAGAAAATTCAATTATCTTGATTTTTTAAAAAAGAGAGACAGAATTCAGATGGATGACCAAGACTGAAAGGCAGCTTAGCTAGGGCTCTGACAGGATGAAAGGCACTGAGACCAGATCAAGGAAGTGATCAGTTTGTCTCAGATTCTCACATGGAGTAGAAAGAAGAGGGTGGTGGTTAGGATCACATTGCATCATCTATGAGAATTAAGATGTTTGCAAAATATTTAATAGTGACTAACACACAGTAAACACTCAATAGATGCTTACTATCCTAATGACAATTACTACTACGAATGCAATGAGTGAGTACTACCAATTAATGTCATATGGGTCTAGAAGGAAAGGGAGGCGCATTTGTGAGGACATTCTTGAGCACCAATCTAAGTGTGAATTGTTTCCTGCAGGCTGTAAGGAGCCATTATAAAAGAAAAACATTTTGGGCTAGAGGTAGATGTCTTTTAGGAAGTTGAAGTATGTACAGTGCTGCATTGTGTGGATTAAACTGGAGAACAATCTTGAACCTGTTTTGAAGCTAGTGATAGTAAGAAAGGGAAGAGGAATAATTTGGCATCAATTTCAAAAGAAAAAATACTGTACCTTGACAATAATACGTGCAGTATGCAAAGGAGAATTAGCCTTGCTGAGTGAGGGGATAGTAGACAGAAATGAACTTGGGTTTGGAGTTAAAAAAAAAAAGGAGTAATAACAATGACAGGCTACTCACTCACAGTGCCATAGGGAAGACAAAGGACTTACAATGTGGACTGGGTTTGACTATTAACGACACGTGGGGAGCCGTGAGGAGAGCAGTTGTCAGTATGAGGCAGTACTTTAGTGGCCTTGGGAGTCACTGCCTCCTCTTCTCCTCTTGTTCACAAGGGGCCATTCCTTCCCGCCACTTGCATCTCTCCTCTTCCCTTGCTCTCCTTTCCTCAGCGTTCTGAGGTTTCTCTTTGCACTGTTAGCCCCAGAGAGTGCTGGCAGCATGCAATACTGAGAAGCTTCCAGAAAAAAGAAAAGCATTCTAGAAAAACACTGTAGAAAATTTGCATAAAATTTTAAATACAAAAAGTAAGAAATCAAGGAAATTTTGTTTGTCCTGAGCATCATTATTTCTGTAAGTTGTTCATGACAACAAAAGCCAGTAAAGAAATATTTGTGTGGAAAAATGTAAGAATTCCTAATCGTCCCAGCTTCACTATCTCCACGTCTTCTTCTAGATTTAATTTGCATTTTTTTCTGAATTTGTTCCTGATATTTTCTTCTAGCACACATACTTTTCTTGTTCTAATGGTTCTAATGGTGAATCACAAGATTCTGATAGGAGGGAGCATCTTTTTTTTTGATCTATAATCATTAGTCATTACACACTCCGAAAATTTTTGCACACAGGCTGATGAATTTTGTAGCCAGCAATACTGACATATCTATTCATTCATTCAAGTAGATTTGTGGAGCCTCTGGTTCACATGGCATTATTTTGGACATAGCAGATATAGGGCGAAATCCCACAGAAGAGGACAGCATGGCTCAGAAGGAAAACCCCTCAGCCATAAATGCCTGGAATATAATGTATAGTGTCACTAGGGAGATAAATTTGTGGAAGTTTTTGAAAATGTATTTATCCTTATGGATAAATTCTAAGCAGGATTTCAGAAAAACAGATGGATTCAATCATGACCTTCTAAAGGAATACGATCAAGCTTTCAATTTTTGGTCTTATATGGCTTCTCTCGA